>QANZ01049188.1:106651-264094 GCA_003254925.1 Chamaecrista fasciculata
CAGAACTTACTGGATGGGTACAAGGGGCATCCCTTGAAATTCTGTGAACACTGTGTGTTTGGAAAGCAGACGAGAGTAAAGTTCAGTAAGGAGGGAGTGCACACGACCAAGGATAGGTTGGATTACATCCATTCCGACCTATGGGGTCCCAACAGGGTTCTTTCTAAGAGCGACGACCGGTTTTACATGACACTGATTGATGATCATTCCAGAATGGTATGGGTGTACATACTTAAGTCGAAGGATGAAGCATTTCCAACATTTATCAAGTGGAAGGCAATGGTTGAGAAGCAAACAGAGAGGAAAGTGAAGTGCCTTAGGACTGATAATGGGTTGGAGTACTGCAACAAGGAGTTCAATGAGTTCTGCAGCAAGGAAGGCATTGTGAGACACCGCACATGCATAGGAACGCCGCAACAGAATGGGGTTGCAGAACGAATGAACAGGACGCTCTGTGATAGAGCACGAAGCATGCTCTCACATGCTGGTGTGAGCAAGGACTTTTGGGCTGAGGCGATCTGTACTGCGTGTTATTTGGTTAATAGATCGCCATCCATGGCAATCGGAACAAAACTCCTTTTGAGGTATTGTTCGGTTCGCCTGCTGGTTACAAGCACTTGAGAGTGTTTGGGTGCCCTGCATATGCTCATGTGAAGGATGGCAAGCTTGAGCCGAGGGCAAGAAAATGCATATTTCTAGGATATGAGGCTGGAGTTAAAGGATACAGGTTGTGGTGCACAGATCCTAAGTCTCCAGGGATAATGATCAGTAGGGATGTAACTTTCAATGAGTTTGCTTCGTTGGACAAGCAAGAGGAAAAGGCGATAGCCAAGATAGATCACGGTGTGGGGAACCAAATGGAGCTAGTACTTGATAACGCTCCGACCGCCCAGCCTAGTATCACTGAAGAGGAGCAGGTGCGAGATCTTTCTCATAACACTGAGGTCTTAGAGGAGCAACAAGGCTATAGCATTGCAGAGAGATATGCGAACGTTGTTGATGGCAACCTTGTAGGGTATGCCAATCTGGTGGAGTTTGCCTTATCAGTTGCAGAGATAATCGATGTAGATGAGCCAAGTAGCTTCAAAGAGGCTATTTCAGGTTCAGAAGCAGATGAGTGGATCGGTGCTATGGGGGAAGAGATTGAATCTCTTCACAAGAATCAAACGTGGGCGTTAGCCCCATTGCCAAAGGAGAAGTTAGTAGGTTGCAAGTGGGTCTTTAAGAAAAAGGAAGGAAATCCAGGGGTTGAACCGCCTAGATTTAAGGCAAGGCTGGTGGCAAAGGGTTTTACACAGAGGGAAGGGATCGATTACAACGAGGTGTTCTCTCCTGTGGTGAAGCATAGTTCCATCAGGGCATTGCTTGCCTTGGTTACTCTTCTGAACTATGAGCTGGAGCAATTAGACGTGAAAACGGCTTTCTTGCATGGCGAGTTGGAGGAGGAAATCTACATGAGTCAGCCAGAGGGTTTTGTAGTACCCGGTAAGGAGGACCAAGTTTGTTTACTGAAGAAATCTTTGTATGGACTGAAGCAGTCGTCCAGGCAATGGTACAAGCGATTTGATGCATTCATGGTTCATAATGGCTTCACGAGGAGCGTCTATGATAGTTGTGTGTATCATGGAAAGCTTGGCGAGGATTCGGTTTATTTGCTGTTGTATGTTGATGACATGCTTATTACTGCTAAGAGCATGTCGGCTGTCAACAAGTTAAAGAAGAGCTCGGCAAGGAGTTTGATATGAAGGATCTTGGAGGGGCGAGGAAGATACTCGGGATGGAAATAACACGTTATAGACGTGTTGGGAAGACAGTGCTCTCACAGCGATCATATATTGAAAAGGTGTTACACAGGTTCAACATGGCGACTGCCAAGCCTGTCTCTGTCCCATTTGCCTCTCATTTCAGGCTATCATCGGATCTTTCGCTGAAGTCAGCAGAGGAGAAGGAGCAAATGTCAAAGGTTCCATACTCAAATGTTGTGGGCAGTGTTATGTACGCCATGGTTTGCACTCGCCCAGATATTTCACATGCAGTCAGTGTAGTGAGCAAGTATATGGCGAACCTAGGGGAAGAGCATTGGCAAGCAGTGAAATGGTTGTTGAGGTATCTGAAGAGTACGACGGAGGTTGGACTGACCTTCGACAGAGCTAGCTTGGAGCCATCGCCTTCAAGGCGATCAGTAGTTGGCTATGTGGATTAGACTACGCGGGGGATTTGGATAAAAGGCGATCGTTGACGGGATATGTCTTCACATTCTGTGGGAGTTGTATTAGCTGGAAGGCGACCTTGCAACATGTTGTTGCATTGTCGACTACGGAGGCGGAGTACATGGCAATCACAGAGGCTGTGAAGGAGGCGATATGGCTACGGGGTTTAGTGGGCGATCTTGGTTTGACTCAGGAGAGTACATCAGTGTACTGTGATAGTCAGAGTGTCATTCTCCTTACGAAGAACCAGATGTACCATGAAAGGACGAAGCATATAGACGTCAGACATCACTTTGTTCGAGACATCGTATCACAGGGGGTTGTTAGTGTGAAGAAGGTATCTACACATGAAAATCCAGCAGATATGATGACCAAGGCGATCCCGGTGACCAAGTTCCGACATTATCAGGACTTGATTGGCGTGGGCAGTACTAAGTGATACCAGATGCTCGGGGGCGAGCGGAAAGGCAAGGAGGCAACCGTATTGAAGAAGGGAATTCAAGTCAAGGGGAAGGTTTGTAAAGATTTGATCTTATTATTTAAGATTTGGGATATCTTATGTAATCTTTGAGTGACTTGTATTTTAATTAGTTACCATATATTTTGGGATAGAATCCTTGGTGANGAAGTACAGGAAAGTTGTGTAGGTAATAGCCCCTAAAATAATTATTAGAAAGACAAAAAATAAAGAAAAAAATAACTATATTTATAAAATTTCAAATATTAATACTAGTCTAAAATGATAAAAATCTTGCTTCTCCATTATTATTTTAATTGTTTGTCAGCCACAAAAAGCATAATAATTTAACATGAGATGTATGCTTACATAAATTGAAGGATCTTTGGTCAAATTACAGTTGAGGCCTTGAAGGTGTATGTTAATTTATGTCTTGTGCAATTGCTCACCAACCTCTTACGGTTCATTAATATTATATATGATTTCGGAGCAAATCTATTAGCAAGTACTGTCCCATAGAAATTCAACAGCATTCACCAACTTCTAATTTAGTATAAGGTTTTAGTAAGACTCTAGCTAGTCTACAAGCTAGTTCACTATAGAATTTAAATAAATGATGAAACAAAGAAATTTAACACCAAATGTATTCATTTATTAAAACTAGGCCAAAGTGCACTTTGGCTCTATATTTTTTGCTCAGGTCTTAGTTTAGTTTCATAATTCTTTTTGTTGCACTTTTATTCTCATATCTTTTGGTCATGTGCAAAATTGGTCTCATATCTTTTTTTACTGCAAATTTAGTTTCATATCTTTGTAAAAAGTTCTACCATTAACACGGGGCCAAATTGAGATCTGAGCAAAAGATATGAATCACAATTGCAACAAAAAAAATTGTGAAACCAAATAAAACTTGAGCAAAAATCTTTGGACCAAAAGTGTACTTTGGCTTCAAAAGTAAATAAGTCAGAAAATTATGAATTGATCAACATAAAAATGTATTAACTTGGTGTAATTATCTGAAAAAGTTTGATGGAGGCAGGGGAGAGTGAGAGTGTGTTTTCTTTTCTTGGGTGATGTTAATACGTATGAAAGAAAAAGGGTAAAACAAGAAAACTTAATTTATTGATATGAAATATAACTGCAATCAGTGGTGATCACCAACTACTAAAGTGAGCTCTAGTCATGTTCCATTTAATATACTCATCATGTCTAGCTCATGCTTCTATTTATACCCTCCTCTCTTTTCTTCTTCTCTTCAAACCCCTCCATCTATAATTATATTCTCTCTGCCTCCCTCACATACATTTTCATCAATTTCAGCTACATATACATAAACCATGGCTTTTTCTCATTTTCTGACACTACTTGTGTTTGCATTAGTTCTAGCCAGGCTTGACCTCACAGCATGCCAAGTAGTGAAGGGCAAAGTCTCATGCTTAGACTGCACCTCACATAATCAAGACCTCTCTGGTTAATTAATTAATTAATTATTTTTAATTTCTTCTAATTAATTTAAGTAGTTAATGATGATTTGATTTGACACATATATACATGTTTTTTCAATTCAGAGATCAAGGTTTCAGTGAAGTGCGAGAAGGTGAAGAAATTGGCAGTGGCAAGTACAGAAGAAGATGGATCCTTTGAAGTTGAGCTTCCTAGAGAATCATCATTATGTGTTGCACAACTTGAAGGAGGACCAAACCAGCTTTATGCTTCAAGGAAAAACAGGGTATCCCTTATTTTGAAGGACAAAGTTAAGGACATGTACACCATCTCAAAGCCTCTTGCTTTCTTCACATCATGCCCAAAACACACCAATTGTAAGGTTATCGACCAATTTGCTTCTTCCAAAACCATCAATTTCCCTCTTCCTCCACAGTGGGGTCTTGCACCTTCTAGCTATTATCTCCCTTTCTTCCCCATCATTGGAATTCCTTAATTAATTATCACTTATATATGATATATGACTGTACGGTTGTGTTTCTTCTAAGTGTTGTGTAGTACTACTATTTTGCTAGTGTTAATTAATTTGTGAAGCAAGTTTGTTTCTATGTTATTGTTTACGATATGTTGTAATGGAAGTATCTTCAATTATATGATTGAATTTTGAAGTTTTATATATATGATCTTCCTCTCGTCTTTTGTACCAATATTGTAATCATATGTAAGAATTAATTAATTAATGTAATAATAATGTGATCTCCCTGGTTTAAAAGATGTTATTATGGACAGTGGGGTCCTGTGAATATATGTGTATATGATTTCTTTCTTTAGCCAAACACGTACATATGTATATGAACAGGGACGATAGAAGTTACTAAACAAAATGGAAAGAGTACAATTCCATTAACTATCACCGTCGGAGTGTTGGTCGTCAAGCCAAAACTTAATTTAATTTGTATGTACTATGTATGTAGTATGAAAATTATGAAAAATACTAATTTAAATTTTAAGATTATAAAAAATTGTTTTTAAAAAATATTCTTGTTTTTATTATATTTTAAAATAATAAAAATAAATTATGAGATGTTAACTAATTTCTTTAATAACTTTTTACAGTTTTTATTTTACTAAAAATAAATAATTTTTATTTTGTTACAAACTAGTATAAAAAATAATAAGAAATTATTTAACTTTCTAGTTTCTACTATCACCTTTCATTTTTTTTTCATTATGTTTTTTTTTATATTTTACATCAAAGTTAATTTTGTATAATTTAGGTCAAAACCTCCTTTTAGTTTTGGAATTCCTTAAACTTTTTTTATTTGCTCATTATTAGTCCAAAATCTGAGTTCTTTTAATTTTTGTTGTTCTCTCTCAGTGAAAGGGCTAATTTGAACGATTTTTCTCTTATTGATGACCTAATAAATGAGTTGATTGAAAAAAAAAATATTTCTTCTGATGAACCTGGTTTTGGCCGGAGGGCATTACCTGGTTCGATGAAGCAACTCTGGGTCAAAAGTCGCCTGCAAGTTAATGAATGCACAGGGATGGCCCTGCGATTCACCTCCGATGCTTAAGTCAGTAAAGAGCTCGAGAGCAATAATATGTGCAAATAGCAATAGTGCGTACCTTTTTCCAGTGTTCTGGGCTTCCCTTTTATACTGGTTGAGGATAATCTAATAGGCTCCGGATTTGGCTCCATATCTGATTGTGATCCTAACCAACTCTGCTGACCTGGCGCAGATACTCAGGAAAACCTTAACTGATCGTGATCTTAACTGATTTGGCAGTTAAGATTTGCGCCAAAGGTGTTTATAATGAGAGAGACGTGTATCCTCTAACTTCTACTTGACTCCTGGTTGTCGTGGAGGCGCTCCCTCGCATGTATTCTTTGTGGACGCCTAAATGTTGGCGTTCTTGATCGATGTTGGATGGTTTGGCGTCCACGATTGGGTGATCCCCTTATTGGGCTTTTGGCGTCATCGGCCCAAGTCTTGTTGACCTTAAGGATTGTTGGGCCGATTATGGCGTTCTCGGCTGGCGTCGGACTATCCGGCGTTCCTGGTCAAATGCTTCCCCTAAGTGGACCTTGACCGCCACTAGTCCAGGTCCTTAGAGCTTCCAATTTATTAGGCCTATTATCATCTTCTTAAAAAAAATTGACTGTAAATTTATTTTCAATTTATGATTAAATGAAAATTTTTCTTTTTATTTTTACCAACTTGTTTATTATAACACGTATAAATGAAAATAAATATCTATTTTAAATGTTGAAGTTATAAATAATGACAAAAATCATGTTGAGTCATCTTATGAACTAACAGTTGAACACTTTGAACAAATAATAAAGTTTGAGAATTAAAATGAATAAATAAATAAAAGTTTGAGGACTAAAATAAAATTTACTCAATAATTTAAGGACTAAAATGATATTTGACATGTAATTTAAGATATCAAATATAAAAAAATAATAGATTATACAACAGCTCAACAAATTCAATCTCTCTAGGAGTACGTTGAATTTTTTACTTTTAGGTGACTTCTTAATACATGAATCTCACACGCGTCAACCTTCCTAATGAAATCCAAAGCAGAGTATAGATATAGACAACATATAGTCATTGATCACCGCCTCATATATATGAATAAAAAAATTGTTGCAAAATAAATATCTTGGTTACTAATTAATTTTGTATTAATCTTCATTTACTACTAATTATTTACATAACAATATAAATATACACTTTGAACAAATAATAAAGTTTGAGAATTAAAATGAATAAATAAATAAAAGTTTGAGGACTAAAATAAAATTTACTCAATAATTTAAGGACTAAAATGATATTTGACATGTAATTTAAGATATCAAATATAAAAAAATAATAGATTATACAACAGCTCAACAAATTCAATCTCTCTAGGAGTACGTTGAATTTTTTACTTTTAGGTGACTTCTTAATACATGAATCTCACACGCGTCAACCTTCCTAATGAAATCCAAAGCAGAGTATAGATATAGACATCATATAGTCATTGATCACCGCCTCATATATATGAATAAAAAAATTGTTGCAAAATAAATATCTTGGTTACTAATTAATTTTGTATTAATCTTCATTTACTACTAATTATTTACATAACAATATAAATATACACTTTGAACAAATAATAAAGTTTGAGAATTAAAATGAATAAATAAATAAAAGTTTGAGGACTAAAATAAAATTTACTCAATAATTTAAGGACTAAAATGATATTTGACATGTAATTTAAGATATCAAATATAAAAAAATAATAGATTATACAACAGCTCAACAAATTCAATCTCTCTAGGAGTACGTTGAATTTTTTACTTTTAGGTGACTTCTTAATACATGAATCTCACACGCGTCAACCTTCCTAATGAAATCCAAAGCAGAGTATAGATATAGACAACATATAGTCATTGATCACCGCCTCATATATATGAATAAAAAAATTGTTGCAAAATAAATATCTTGGTTACTAATTAATTTTGTATTAATCTTCATTTACTACTAATTATTTACATAACAATATAAATATACACTTTGAACAAATAATAAAGTTTGAGAATTAAAATGAATAAATAAATAAAAGTTTGAGGACTAAAATAAAATTTACTCAATAATTTAAGGACTAAAATGATATTTGACATGTAATTTAAGATATCAAATATAAAAAAATAATAGATTATACAACAGCTCAACAAATTCAATCTCTCTAGGAGTACGTTGAATTTTTTACTTTTAGGTGACTTCTTAATACATGAATCTCACACGCGTCAACCTTCCTAATGAAATCCAAAGCAGAGTATAGATATAGACAACATATAGTCATTGATCACCGCCTCATATATATGAATAAAAAAATTGTTGCAAAATAAATATCTTGGTTACTAATTAATTTTGTATTAATCTTCATTTACTACTAATTATTTACATAACAATATAAATATACACTTTGAACAAATAATAAAGTTTGAGAATTAAAATGAATAAATAAATAAAAGTTTGAGGACTAAAATAAAATTTACTCAATAATTTAAGGACTAAAATGATATTTGACATGTAATTTAAGATATCAAATATAAAAAAATAATAGATTATACAACAGCTCAACAAATTCAATCTCTCTAGGAGTACGTTGAATTTTTTACTTTTAGGTGACTTCTTAATACATGAATCTCACACGCGTCAACCTTCCTAATGAAATCCAAAGCAGAGTATAGATATAGACAACATATAGTCATTGATCACCGCCTCATATATATGAATAAAAAAATTGTTGCAAAATAAATATCTTGGTTACTAATTAATTTTGTATTAATCTTCATTTACTACTAATTATTTACATAACAATATAAATATACACTTTGAACAAATAATAAAGTTTGAGAATTAAAATGAATAAATAAATAAAAGTTTGAGGACTAAAATAAAATTTACTCAATAATTTAAGGACTAAAATGATATTTGACATGTAATTTAAGATATCAAATATAAAAAAATAATAGATTATACAACAGCTCAACAAATTCAATCTCTCTAGGAGTACGTTGAATTTTTTACTTTTAGGTGACTTCTTAATACATGAATCTCACACGCGTCAACCTTCCTAATGAAATCCAAAGCAGAGTATAGATATAGACAACATATAGTCATTGATCACCGCCTCATATATATGAATAAAAAAATTGTTGCAAAATAAATATCTTGGTTACTAATTAATTTTGTATTAATCTTCATTTACTACTAATTATTTACATAACAATATAAATATACACTTTGAACAAATAATAAAGTTTGAGAATTAAAATGAATAAATAAATAAAAGTTTGAGGACTAAAATAAAATTTACTCAATAATTTAAGGACTAAAATGATATTTGACATGTAATTTAAGATATCAAATATAAAAAAATAATAGATTATACAACAGCTCAACAAATTCAATCTCTCTAGGAGTACGTTGAATTTTTTACTTTTAGGTGACTTCTTAATACATGAATCTCACACGCGTCAACCTTCCTAATGAAATCCAAAGCAGAGTATAGATATAGACAACATATAGTCATTGATCACCGCCTCATATATATGAATAAAAAAATTGTTGCAAAATAAATATCTTGGTTACTAATTAATTTTGTATTAATCTTCATTTACTACTAATTATTTACATAACAATATAAATATACACTTTGAACAAATAATAAAGTTTGAGAATTAAAATGAATAAATAAATAAAAGTTTGAGGACTAAAATAAAATTTACTCAATAATTTAAGGACTAAAATGATATTTGACATGTAATTTAAGATATCAAATATAAAAAAATAATAGATTATACAACAGCTCAACAAATTCAATCTCTCTAGGAGTACGTTGAATTTTTTACTTTTAGGTGACTTCTTAATACATGAATCTCACACGCGTCAACCTTCCTAATGAAATCCAAAGCAGAGTATAGATATAGACAACATATAGTCATTGATCACCGCCTCATATATATGAATAAAAAAATTGTTGCAAAATAAATATCTTGGTTACTAATTAATTTTGTATTAATCTTCATTTACTACTAATTATTTACATAACAATATAAATATACACTTTGAACAAATAATAAAGTTTGAGAATTAAAATGAATAAATAAATAAAAGTTTGAGGACTAAAATAAAATTTACTCAATAATTTAAGGACTAAAATGATATTTGACATGTAATTTAAGATATCAAATATAAAAAAATAATAGATTATACAACAGCTCAACAAATTCAATCTCTCTAGGAGTACGTTGAATTTTTTACTTTTAGGTGACTTCTTAATACATGAATCTCACACGCGTCAACCTTCCTAATGAAATCCAAAGCAGAGTATAGATATAGACAACATATAGTCATTGATCACCGCCTCATATATATGAATAAAAAAATTGTTGCAAAATAAATATCTTGGTTACTAATTAATTTTGTATTAATCTTCATTTACTACTAATTATTTACATAACAATATAAATATACACTTTGAACAAATAATAAAGTTTGAGAATTAAAATGAATAAATAAATAAAAGTTTGAGGACTAAAATAAAATTTACTCAATAATTTAAGGACTAAAATGATATTTGACATGTAATTTAAGATATCAAATATAAAAAAATAATAGATTATACAACAGCTCAACAAATTCAATCTCTCTAGGAGTACGTTGAATTTTTTACTTTTAGGTGACTTCTTAATACATGAATCTCACACGCGTCAACCTTCCTAATGAAATCCAAAGCAGAGTATAGATATAGACAACATATAGTCATTGATCACCGCCTCATATATATGAATAAAAAAATTGTTGCAAAATAAATATCTTGGTTACTAATTAATTTTGTATTAATCTTCATTTACTACTAATTATTTACATAACAATATAAATATACACTTTGAACAAATAATAAAGTTTGAGAATTAAAATGAATAAATAAATAAAAGTTTGAGGACTAAAATAAAATTTACTCAATAATTTAAGGACTAAAATGATATTTGACATGTAATTTAAGATATCAAATATAAAAAAATAATAGATTATACAACAGCTCAACAAATTCAATCTCTCTAGGAGTACGTTGAATTTTTTACTTTTAGGTGACTTCTTAATACATGAATCTCACACGCGTCAACCTTCCTAATGAAATCCAAAGCAGAGTATAGATATAGACAACATATAGTCATTGATCACCGCCTCATATATATGAATAAAAAAATTGTTGCAAAATAAATATCTTGGTTACTAATTAATTTTGTATTAATCTTCATTTACTACTAATTATTTACATAACAATATAAATATACACTTTGAACAAATAATAAAGTTTGAGAATTAAAATGAATAAATAAATAAAAGTTTGAGGACTAAAATAAAATTTACTCAATAATTTAAGGACTAAAATGATATTTGACATGTAATTTAAGATATCAAATATAAAAAAATAATAGATTATACAACAGCTCAACAAATTCAATCTCTCTAGGAGTACGTTGAATTTTTTACTTTTAGGTGACTTCTTAATACATGAATCTCACACGCGTCAACCTTCCTAATGAAATCCAAAGCAGAGTATAGATATAGACAACATATAGTCATTGATCACCGCCTCATATATATGAATAAAAAAATTGTTGCAAAATAAATATCTTGGTTACTAATTAATTTTGTATTAATCTTCATTTACTACTAATTATTTACATAACAATATAAATATACACTTTGAACAAATAATAAAGTTTGAGAATTAAAATGAATAAATAAATAAAAGTTTGAGGACTAAAATAAAATTTACTCAATAATTTAAGGACTAAAATGATATTTGACATGTAATTTAAGATATCAAATATAAAAAAATAATAGATTATACAACAGCTCAACAAATTCAATCTCTCTAGGAGTACGTTGAATTTTTTACTTTTAGGTGACTTCTTAATACATGAATCTCACACGCGTCAACCTTCCTAATGAAATCCAAAGCAGAGTATAGATATAGACAACATATAGTCATTGATCACCGCCTCATATATATGAATAAAAAAATTGTTGCAAAATAAATATCTTGGTTACTAATTAATTTTGTATTAATCTTCATTTACTACTAATTATTTACATAACAATATAAATATACACTTTGAACAAATAATAAAGTTTGAGAATTAAAATGAATAAATAAATAAAAGTTTGAGGACTAAAATAAAATTTACTCAATAATTTAAGGACTAAAATGATATTTGACATGTAATTTAAGATATCAAATATAAAAAAATAATAGATTATACAACAGCTCAACAAATTCAATCTCTCTAGGAGTACGTTGAATTTTTTACTTTTAGGTGACTTCTTAATACATGAATCTCACACGCGTCAACCTTCCTAATGAAATCCAAAGCAGAGTATAGATATAGACAACATATAGTCATTGATCACCGCCTCATATATATGAATAAAAAAATTGTTGCAAAATAAATATCTTGGTTACTAATTAATTTTGTATTAATCTTCATTTACTACTAATTATTTACATAACAATATAAATATACACTTTGAACAAATAATAAAGTTTGAGAATTAAAATGAATAAATAAATAAAAGTTTGAGGACTAAAATAAAATTTACTCAATAATTTAAGGACTAAAATNTATTGTTGTCTGTATTTAATTAATTGCACCGGTGAAAAAGAAAAGAAAAGAAAGAAAGAAAGAAAGAGGAAGACTAATTCAAAGGATGCAAAGGTAGGGAGCATGACATTAAGATAGAGAAAGGGAAATCCCGTTTTGGTTTGTTTTGGGGTAATGTATTAGTGTATAAATCAAAACTCAAAAGCCACAAAGACGCATTCTGCTAATTGATCCCATGGAGAAGCGCGTGGAAGTTTCCACTTTCCACTTCATCATCAAATAAAACAAATATTTCTCAGTTGACGCGCCAAATCTCTTATCCCTCTGCCCCACTCTCTCTTCTTGTTTATATAAATACGTTCCCGGCCCATTCCAAATATATTAATATGTATGCAAACGGTAACCATAAATCATAAATATATTCATAACAACACATGGAGGCGGAGGGGGATAATGATGTTATGCAGCTAAAACTTGAGCTGCAACCTGGGTTTCGATTCTACCCAACTGAAGAAGAGCTGGTCTCCTTCTATCTCCACAACAAGCTTCAAGGCCTTACCCAACTCGATACTGTTATTCCTGTCGTCCCCGTCTATGACCTTGAGCCTTGGCACCTCCCTGGTATTTCTAATTTCTAATTTTATATATACTTAAATAATAATTACAATTAATTAGTAATGTAATGTACATATATATATACAGATATGGCGGGGGAGGCAAGTCGTGGGGATAAAGAGCAGTGGTTTTTCTTCTGTCCTCGACAAGAAAGAGAGGCGCGAGGAGGTAGGCCCAACCGGACCACGGGTTCGGGTTACTGGAAGGCGACCGGGTCACCCGGCCACGTGTACTCGGGGGATAACAAAACGATAGGGATAAAGAAAACGATGGTGTTCTACAAAGGGAAAGCTCCCACGGGAAGGAAGACCAAATGGAAGATGCACGAGTACAGAGCCATCATCCTCAACAATAATAGTAATAGTAATAATAATATTCCTCCTCAGCTGAGTCACGAGTTCAGCTTGTGCCGAGTGTATGTGGTTTCGGGAGCCTTTCGAGCCTTTGATCGACGCCCCTTATTACACTTGACAGGCCGTCATGGAAACGACGTCGTCGTACCATCTGCTGCTGTAAATGTTGATGCTGATGCTGCTTCCACCTCCTCTGAGACATCTGACTCAGGAGGAGACAATAATAATGGTGATGCCGGTGGAGGAGGATCAACTAGTACTGCTGCTGCTGCAGATAATTGGAATGTAGATGATGGAATAATAGTACAAGAGCCTCTCTGGGAATGGGACCAACTTAATTGCCTCTGATTCATTCTTCTCTCTATTAATCACCTACGTGTACACAATACTAGTACCTAGCTAGAGTATAATTATGTTTGGGTATTAATTAATTTCTTTAGAGAAATATTCTCTTCATCAAAATAAACTTCGGCTTCAAACTACTAATATAATTCATCCTAGGAAACCAAACTCTTCTAGGATAGGACTAGTATATTCTTGTCATTTACCTGTAATAATGACCCAATGATCGATTTTGTATAATATATATGTAGCTTCTACGTACTATTATCAACTATGCAACACCTCCTTCTCATTCATTCTATTTCATTTCAACTTTTGCTTGTAAAAATTGGATTCGTTTCTCGTGTTCACCCCTTTGCGCCTATCTTATCACAATATAATTGAGACTAGCTAGTACATCCATGAAAACAGAGCAGAATTGTGCACTTATACGGTTTTGGTTAAAAAAAAACAAAAGGCTTCATTAAACTAGCTAGCTAGCTAATTTATTTAAAATTTATCGACATGGTTATTTTTCTACTCACTTGTATTAAATAATTGCACTTTAATGATATAATTATGAAAGATAAATTGTATTTTATTGAATAAATGTAAGATAAATGAGTAATTTAGTTTTTCAAAATATTATACAAACACTTTTATTTAATGTAAAAGATATTTATCAGCATTTTTAAACTCTAAATTAATGTCAATTAATATATATATATATACACTAGGCGATAGTTATTTTCAAGATTTACTATCTTATAACCTATTTTTCGTCAATATTAAAGTTCACACCAAATATCAGTCAATAATACATCAATAAAATAAATAGGCCAGTGATCTAGTGACCAACTTAGTAGGTCGCTTAAGCAACCTGAGGAGTTTGAATCTCACGTTGTGTATGTAATAATCAATTAGTCAGTGACAAACTCTTAAATGGAGTTCAGATCTAGAGTTTAGATTCGCGAAGGATTAATTCTTATTTTCTCCGAGAAAAATTGGGTTCTCCTTACTATTCCAACATATAAAGTCATTCGAGCATACAAAGAAAAAAAAACATTTCAAATCAACATCAAGGTGATGCTTGGGTTGTGCCTTTCAAATTTTCTTTTGTCATTGAAATCAAAATAAATTACACACCCCTAAACTCAAATATGCTAAACAGCTAATTAACAATTAACAAAGTCCTTTAATTTAATATCCTTTTGTGGCTCAGGAAGTTTAAGGGAAGGTGATAGAATCATAGAATTAATTCAAGCTGTACATGGGTGACGTGGCACTTATACGTGGTTCGTTGATGAAATTGACAGTTCAGATCTTTCTAAATTTACTAGAGAATAAAAACTAGAGGATCTATCTAACAAGTTTGGTTGAGACTCGAGACATGTCGATGGCTCTCTTTATGCAACGTGGACTCGCCGGTAGATAACCATGATTAAGCTCTGAAATTACCATATTATCCTCACCTGGTTAATTCTCTGTGTGTGTGAAGCACAAAATAATAAAAATTAAACCAAATTATGGCTAACAATATACATTAACAAAATCAATCTTCCAATCATATACGTCTTCCTCTTCCATGAGACCTCGAAGATCTACCTAGAAAGGAGGAGAGAAGAAGGTCTCTGAAACCGCCAATTACACCGATGGCGATTCTTTACGCTCTAGTGGCGAGAGGTACGGTGGTGCTGGCGGAGTTCAGCGCCGTCACCGGCAATACAGGCGCTGTGGCTCGCCGGATTCTAGAGAAGCTGCCGGCTGAAGCCGATTCCAGGCTTTGCTTCTCTCAGGATCGTTACATCTTTCACATACTCCGATCCGATGGCCTTACCTACCTCTGCATGGCCAACGACACTTTTGGAAGTGAGTTTCCTCAAATTTATTCCGATTATTGCAATTAGTGAGCTGTGGAAAAGGTTTATTCAGTGGGTAGTGTGGTTAGTTTGTATCCTCTTGGTATGATTATCTGCACTGCGCTTAGTAAAAGGCTAGTGAACAGAGGTTTTTAGTGGAAATCATGATTTAGGGTTTGACTTGATTTCGTTATTTCAAGTCTCTTCAACTATCTATGTGTTTGTGGAACGGGGCTTGTTTTCACTCTAACAAATTCAATTTTTTCATTAATTAAAGAGAGAAATAAAATTCAGTGTGCAGAAATCAAGCAAAGCAGTAAATAAGCCTGCTGGTGCAATTCTGCTGCTGTAAAGATAGATGTTCTTTACAGTCCTTAGCTACCTCAACAGGATGTCACTCAATAAAACAATCCTGCATAACTTCTTCCTTTTGTTCATATATCACTGTCTCACTGTCCTCAAATTGACTGATTATCACGTGGCACAACAATATTCGATACTTTTGAAAGGTTTTAGGTATTATAGCTTTAAACTATACATCAAGTTCTGAATGAGATATCAGACATCCCTAAACCGAATGATCTGTACATAGCAAATATACTATTTTCAAAGGTTATGCAGCTGATGGAGAAGAATGTCCTTAAATTGTTTAACTAAACAACCTACTCAACTGTTCTATATGTGTCGGTACTACTTGGTTTTCCTTTTTATGGCATGCCCAAATTGTCTAATTTTTGTCTTACCAGAATGATCTGCAGCGAGATTCAGCCACATTGGAACATTAAATTTCAACAAGGCTTCCTGAGCCAGACAGAAGCCAAGCCCCATCGATCTCAAACAAGTCCATTACTAACTCTTGCGGGCTTTTTTCTTGTTGCCTTGTAAAGTTACAGAAAGGTTTTATCCTTATTTCCAAGTTGATAAATCATAAAACGCAAAAGGCTTGCCTTTCTCATAACTTGGTTTTCTGTGCCTTCCTTACAACAATTAGTCACTTACCTCAATTCTCTGGCTCTCCTAATTAATTTTTTTAACTCATGGTACACCATACAGGTGAAGGGAGCACTTTGTATAATTTGCAGTATGAGGGGGTAGGCCTAGTCGGTATGCTATTTGGGGTTATAATTCATTTGATATCACCGTTTGGTTTGCTTTGATTTTTATGTACGAAGATACATTTTTAAAATCAGGGAACTGTTCTGTGCAGTTATTCACAAACCATACTCTTCCCTTCATAAGCTTGTGGTCTTCTATTTGGATTTTGTTACATTTATAGGACTAGAACACTTGTAAGGTTCATGGTCCTATGGAAGAAGAAAGTGATGTTATCTCAAAGTGAAAGCCCTGCCACTTAAGCTTTCTGCGTAAATAATCATCTTTAGCTTCTATCTTTTCTATTTCTGCAATCATTACTTCCTGGAGAGAATTTCAGAATTTTGCAAACTAATCATCCAAAGTATTTTAAGCATCATCTAGCAGCCTAGCAGACACTAGCTTCTTCACCCTTTGTTGATGGATTTCAAAAGTTCTGCTAGCTTATTTTAAACATATAACAATGCAGTGATGTGGTACAAACAATATTGGTTTCTTTTCAGGAAACACCATTAGTAAGTCGTATCTTGTAAATAGTTGGAAATAACTGTGCTCATCTGAGGATCCTGTGTATTATGCTTGCTTGTGTACTTTATTGGAGTTCGATAATCTATATTTTGTTAATCTTTTAAATTTTTTGTTATTTGACATCTTCTGGTTTTGGAAACTGTATTTAGCTGCCTTGATTGTGTTCTGACTTCTTTTGGTTTAATACCAGCTACAGTTCATCCCTGTATCTAATCTTTCATATGATGTTGAATAATTATCTGCACCAAATATTGGATTAAAAAAATTCATTTTTTGAAGCTGCATGGTGATTCTTTAATATTATTTGTCTCATTTTCCCATGGCACAGGGAGAATTCCTTTTGCTTACTTGGAGGATATCCAGATGAGGTTTATGAAGAACTACAGCAGAGTAGCTCATTATGCACCTGCTTATGCAATGAATGATGAGTTCTCAAGGGTTTTGCATCAGCAAATGGAGTTTTTTTCAAGTAGTTCTAGTGCAGATACCCTCAATCGTGTGAGGAGTGAAGTTGGGGAGGCAAGTATTATTGTTGTCAAGCTTTTGACATCCTCTTTTGTCTTTCTTATCTTTCCTCATAGTTTAATGTAGCTGGTACAATTTGAGATCATGCCCCAACGAGCCATCAAATTTATTGATTGGAAAATGAACTTCTCAAGTTTTTTAATATTTATATATATATTGAATTTATTTATAATAATTTGTTTAAATTTGTAATCTCTACTTTCTGTTATTAACATTTTTCTCTCTCTCCTCTTTTGACTTTGTTGTCTATGGTAAGAAAAACTGACAGATAACTAGGTTTAATAAATTGCTATATGAGTTCGTATAAGATTTTATATTTAATGAACAAAAATGATAGTCTAAAGAAAGGAGATGCACCTCCAGCCTTAACTGTTAGTCCTTCACCCCTTAAGGACCATTGTTCACTCCCGGATGTTAATACTTAATACTTACTGTCCTTACTGGCTTAAGCTTCAGGCTACATAGATTTTTTCCCCCAGGAATTACTATATATTGTTACCCGTTAAAAACATGTTTCTGAAGAGCCCATTGGATTTCAGGTGGTATTTATGATGTATGTCACTAAACCTTATTGATCTTTTGCTAATGATTTATTTGCATATGCATTTTTTATGGTTAACGTCCCATTGTCCCTTTAGCCATAATTTTTGGTTGTCATCTGTCGTACAGATACGCACAATCATGGTGGAAAATATTGAGAAAATATTGGAGAGAGGTGACCGGATTGAGCTTCTTGTTGATAAGACAGCAACAATGCAAGACAGTGCATTTCACTTTAGGAAACAGTCCAAGCGCCTTCGAAGAGCTCTTTGGATGAAAAATGCCAAACTCTTGTAAGCACACCTGTTTTCATATGCTTCTTATTATAACTGTACATTTTTTAAAAAATATCTATCTATCTATCTATCTATCTATCTATCTATCTATCTATCTATCTGTTTATCTCAGATTATGGGATGCTTGGAACTGTTAGTAGTGAATATGCTGCTAAGGTTGTCTTCAATTTTTGCCTCAACAATTTTTGCTTTTGGTCTTTGACAGGGGATTATTGACATTCTTGATTGTTCTGTTTCTTTACTTTATAATCGCTGCTTGTTGTGGAGGCATCACTTTACCGTCATGCCGATCCTGATCTATCCTTCGACTGTCAAATATTTTCTGATGTCTCCAAGTATCAAGAGTGTTCATGCCAATATATAAGAGAGAATACTTCGGCTTTGCACGTTCAAAATTGATTCAGACGAGATACATACAGCAGCTACCAGGATCAGAAACAGTCATTTATTTGATTTTGCTAGTGTCATTTTTGGTCTGTGCTATAAGTGCTTGCTGAAGTTTGATAAGGTACTCTTCTATAATTAAGTTTCATCCCTCTGTAAATGTCTGGATTCCTACCATTTTGCTTTGTTATCTAGGTTAAGATAACTTTCTTTGTCCATTTCATATAATGTTCCTGCATACGTTATGGACATAATAATTTCTTTATTTGCTGGATCAGGGTAAAGTTTGGCCAAATTAATAGAAGAGTCAGGGAAAATAATGATTGTTGAGTATTTGTTTGATTGATGCTTTGACCTACGCTTTCCATTAACACACTGGTTTGATACCCAAGCTATACGTGGGCTAATGGTGACAAATAATGAAGAAAATAAGCTAAATTTACTGAATGGAAAAATCTTGTTAGAAATTTTCAAGATTGGAAATGTGGCAATTGCTAGTTGAGAGATACTTTGGGTGTGATGGGTCATTGGTCACGAAATTTTTAGAAGTGATGTTGACGAGCTTACCTCGTTTCAAAGCTCGCTAGAAATGTCTAATTTGACGATTGCTTGTTAAAGTTTTTGTCAAAGAATATCTTATGACTTATGGCCAGAGGACTGTTTCTTATTTGAAGCAAAAATTCAGATGTACACAGCTGGAGAGCATGAGGTTGTGCTTAAGCTTAAGGACATTTCTGTGAGCTGGAGAGCATTAGGTTGAACTTAGATCAATGTAATTAATGAAACAAGAGGTACATTTGGTCGGTTAGTCGGTATTAAAAAAAATAAAAGGAGGCTCAAACGCGGGTGATAGCCAGCTTGACTTTGATGGAAGCATAATATTTTGAAACAACTTTTTTGGCTCTTTTTTGTTTAGAGGCACTGGGGCAATATAAAATTTTGCGAGAAACTTATGCTGAAAATGTTATGTACTTGAAAAATTCTAAGTTAACTGAACATGAAGGTATTAATTGTTATGCTGGTACGAATATAAAATGAAACAATATAAAATGAAACAATTAAACAACAATCAGAGCAATAATTTAGCTAATTCAACTTGTATAGTATATATAAAAAGAACACAATTTTTAATTACAAATAAAAACTTTATTACATTTTAATATTTTGCTTAAAACTCCATTTTCATTTTTTTATGTATTATTCACATTTCACTTTGGCCATACATCTTTCTTTTTAAAATTATTAAATATGATCATATTTTTCTCTCATTTCAAATTTAAATGAGATTAACTTATAGAATTAGATTTTATTTTTAATGAGTCATTTTTCTAATTAACTGAAATAATCAGCAAACAAGATTAAAATAAAGTACTAGAAGTGAACTTCCTGTTTTTCTATTAAACAGGTGAAATTAGTGGTATCATTCTTATTTTAAATTGGGTATGTATGGGGAGAGGCATAGTGCTTTAGCTAAGTTTTTCACTTTGATTTGGCAAGTTTTTAAAAAATTAATTAAACGTAATGTCAGTCTTTCTATAGCATGACCCTTTTAAATTTCCTGTGCTTCTCAACCAAACGTAATGTCATGTTTAGAAAAATCCAAAAAAAATGTATTTTATTTTGGATCCTTTAAGAAAGAAAAGCATCACGTCTAAGTTTTGAGTCCATGATTCCTCTTTGTCTTTTTCCTCTTCCCCAACCTCTTCTTACCAGTTGCCTCCGCTTTTCCGCCATCATTCCTTCACTCCCAAACATGTCCACCATTTCCCTCTTCTTCTCCCCACCGCCTCACCAAACTTTCCACTCAACCCCACCTTCTTCAATCTCTCCTTTCCCAAACACCCATTTCAAAAAGACTCCATCTTTAACACCCCCCAAAGCCAACATCATCATCCATAGCAATACCACCAACAACACCAGCAAGTTCGGTAACTTCCTTCATTTGCAGCCTCTGCACCACCAACCTCAATCCTTATCTTTCGATCTTCCCCTGTTTCACCCATCTGATCATCATCGCCGGAAATCTGACGTCATCATCATCGGTGCCGGACCAGCTGGCCTTCGCCTAGCAGAGCAAGTCTCAAATTTCGGTATTACTGTTTGTTGTGTGGACCCTGACCCGCTTTCTCTATGGCCCAACAACTATGGTGTCTGGTTTGATGAGTTTGAGGATTTAGGCCTCCAAAATTGCTTCGACAAAACATGGCCTATGGCTTGCGTTTACATTGATGATAGTAGCAAGACCAAGTACTTGGGTCGTCCTTATGGTCGTGTTAGCAGGAAGAAGCTGAAGGAGAGATTAATTGAAGGATGTGTCTCCAATGGGGTTAGATTTTACAAAGCAAAGGTATGGAAAATTGAACACCAAGAGTTTGAGTCTTCGGTTATGTGTGATGATGGGGTTGAGCTGAAAGGGAGTTTAGTTGTTGATGCTAGTGGGTTTAATAGTGGTTTTATAGAGTACAACAGTAAGCATAGAAACCATGGGTATCAGATTGCTCATGGGATTTTGGCTCAAGTGGAAGAACACCCTTTTGATTTGGACAAGATAGTTCTTATGGATTGGAGAGATTCCCATCTTGGTAATGAGCCATACCTAAGGGAAAGCAATAAAAAGTCCCCAACTTTCTTATATGCAATGCCACTTGATTCCAATTTGATATTTCTTGAAGAAACCTCACTTGTGAGCCGGCCTGCGTTATCTTACATGGAAGTGAAGAGAAGGATGGTTGCTAGGTTGAGACACTTGGGGATAAGAGTGATTCAAGTACTAGAGGATGAGAAGTGTTTGATCCCTATGGGAGGAAATCTCCCAAGGATGCCACAAAATGTCATGGCTTTTGGCGGGAACTCTGGGGTAGTCCACCCTTCAACAGGGTACATGGTGGCTCGAACCATGGGTCTAGCCCCTATTGTGGCTGGTGCTATAGTGGAGTGCCTTGGGTCCACCAGGATGGTGAGAGGGAAGCAACTTTATGATAGAGTTTGGAATAGCCTTTGGCCTAGAGAAAGGAGGTTCATAAGGGAGTTTTACTCTTTTGGAATGGAGACACTATTAAAGCTTGATTTGCATGGAAGCCGGAGGTTCTTTGATGCTTTCTTTGACTTGAAACCTTATTACTGGCAGGGTTTTCTCTCTTCAAGGTTGTCTCTGACTGAGCTTGCTTGGCTTAGCTTATCTCTGTTTGGTCATGCTTCTAATCGTTCTAGGTTTGATATTGTCACAAAGTGTCCTCTGCCTTTGGCTAAAATGGTGAGTAATCTCGCTTTAGAATCCATTGGGTGATGGAAACATGTACTAGAATTGTTCTTTGTTTCTAAACTTGCATAATAATCATCATTGATCATCTGTATGGTGATTTTGCCATTTGCCCCAAAAGTGATGGGATCCTCTGTTGGTAAATTAGAGCAAAAAAAGTCCTTGTAGTCTGATACATTGAAATAATGCATAATAAAACAAGAAAATTTAATTACTGCTAGCCTGCAATATACATTGTTTGTACCAATGCGCCCATGTAAATTTTGTTCAATTCCTAAAATAGTATTACTATGATTACAAGCAGCCTGCGATAGAGAGCCACATCTGAACAAGAAACATATATACTACATAACAAAAGGACGTCTCTAAGAACATTGGAACTGAAGTGATCAAGTAATTCAACGGTGAGGTTTAGATTTTTGCGTTCTGATCCAGATTACTGATGCTTAAAATCCCAAATTCTCAAAGTTTGAAGAAATCTAAATTTGAAATTGAAGGGTTTTAATTAAATAGAGTAAAGTTTTAGAGGTGATTAGCGAAAGCGTTGAGGATGTTCATGCTTTGATGGTGGCGCGTGAGCTGATTAGGTTGATGGAAGAGGAGGTACTGTTGAAGCGGCCTCACGCAGTATCGGATCCGGGTCACCGCCTCCCGGATCTGCTGTTGGTGGACTCGCCGGAACTCCGAGTCGTGGCGGCGAAATCGGAAGACGTCTTCGTCGTCGTCCTCCTGCTGACTGCGGAAGCGGTAACGAAAAGGACGGATTCCCGGCGTGGGAGGGAGGAGCTGGTGGCGGCGAATGTAATCGTGGAGTTGATCGATGTGGCGGAAGAATCGGCGAACCTGGTGGCGACATTGGGGATGAGGGTGGTGGTGGTGGAGCTGCGCGAGCAAAGGGGAACGCCGGAGGTGGCGGAGCACCACCATAACGCGGTGGAGCGGAGAAAGCGCTCGGCGTTCCGGCGACTGCATTATCCAATTGTAACAGTAAAATTATGGTGAAGGGTTTTGTGAGTTGTATTTTTTTTTTTTTAATTTGTTATATATATGAATGTGTATCGAGGATTTGAGGTTATTATTTATATATGGAGTAGGTGGGTGGGTGGAAGAAGTGATATGATATAAAATAGAACTGAATTTATGGAGGAAAATAGTGCTTTTAGTTTTATATGGTGCGTGCATGGCAAGAGGCAGTTTCAGTATGTGTCAACAAAATGTGGGTGCTATCTGTTTTCTTTTGCTGCTTCTCTTATTCCTTTCAACACATGTCGCACCTTTCCTCCCCTCAAACCCCCCTCAACCTTTACTTCCTTTCCTTCCTTTCCCAACAAATATGCATTTTCATCTTTTTTTCCATATTTTAATAATTTGGATTCAAATTTTAAGTCATTTTCACATAGTCACCTCTTATGAAAAGAAAAAAAATATTTTTGCTCAGTTCCCAATTTGGTCATGCATATTTTTTTGTTTCACTCTTGGTCTCACATTTTTGCAAAAGGTTCCAATTTTGATCTCATATTTTTTGGTTAAGTTGAGGAATTGGTCTCATATATTTACAAAATGATTAATCGTTAGTTGATCTTTTTGCAAAGATATGAGACCAATTATGCACCTAACCTAAAGATATAGGACCAATTCTACAATTGACCAAAATATATGATACCAAATCTGCAATAGAAAAGATATGAGACCAAATTGAGAATTAACCCAAAGATATAAGACTAAAAGTGTAACGTAAAAAGATTTGGGACAAAATTAGAAATTGAATAAAAAATAAGGGACCAAATTTGCACTTTGACGAAAAAAAAAAGATTGTATTTGGGCCTAGTGTTTGTGGTCCAATTGAGCAAAGTTTCAAGTTTAGATACGCGTCTTACCAAGTTCGGGAAACTTGAGCCCACTGGGCTTCCGTCTCAAAGGAAGCCAGCCCATCATGGGCTTTGCTTTGTGTATCGTATTCGAGTATTCGTTCAGATTCTTTTTGCCGGGAGAATTATTTTTATTTTCTATTTTACCCTCGCAACTTTACTTGATGGTTACGAGTTATTACAACTTACAAACCAATCGAGGTCTCACAAGAAAGAAAACTGTCACTGCCGTGTCTCGCTTTCTCTCTCTCTCTTTCTTTCTCTGCAGATTCTCTTCTTCGCTGGAATTTCCTCGTTCTTCTGAATAACTTGAAGAAACTCATGGTTGTCAAGCCTTGCATTGCATCTTTCTTCTCTTTATGCGTCTAAACCCATGAGATGAGACCAATTCAACTTCCTGAACCGCCCAGCCCTACAGCCCGGGGTACTCCTGAAATCTTCGAATCGGGAATCCACAGCGTCATCAGACGGGCCGTCGTCATCGGAAATGGGTTTTCCAGTTCCGAGAATCAGAGCGTCGGATTAGTTCGCGCTCTTGGCCTCTCTGATAAGCATGTTTTATATGTAAGTTCGCCCCTCCGATCTTGTTACTGCCATAGAATTAATTTCTCAGAATAGTAGAAACGGGGCGAGGGAGGGTAAATTGACGCTCTACTAATTTTTCCTCGTTTTGCACTATATTTAATTACTTTAATTCATTCGTACTTGTATTAGAGAGCGGTTATAGTGGAAGTTTAGACTTTAGATGACTTGGTATAGGTTGAAGCTTCTGATATTTTGTTTTTTATTTTTAAATGAATTTCCTTCTTTTCGTGTACCCCGAAGGATTTTTAATTCTGATAACAGATTATAGTTTAGGATGCATATATAAATAGTTTTGTGTTTTAACACCCATCCTTTTACTTGAGATGGCAACCCTTTGAGAGGAAGATAGTAGTTCTAGGCCTGCATAAGAGTATAATTTACAACCGAGAAGGTTTCACCTTAATTTTTCGCCAAGCTGAAGATAGGAACTTAATCACAAAGTAAGGCTATGCCTGCAGTGCAAACGCCCACGCCAAGTTTCATCTGTTTCTATGATAAGAAACTTCACGACTTGTGCCCTAGAGTCAAAGGCCTTAAGAACCTGCATAATTTTGGGGGAGGGGGAGGGGTAGCTCAAATGGCTCGCTGGACTACGAAGAACTACTGTCTGATGAGAATACTTTTCATGAGACAGATTTGCCTTGTGTCACTTGCTGATATTATGCCATGAGAAACTTGGTTTGGGTTTGACATTGGGTTTGTCTCATCTCATTATGTGGTCTAGCCTGCAGTGCCAGGGTGAGAAAATATTATCAAGACCATGATTGTTAAAAGGCTAGAATCCCTTACCAGTTTTACACTTGGCTGGCTATAGTGACTGTTATCAATTTGTGTTGCAAACTTGCAATGCAAAAGCAGGCAAGGGAGAATAAAATGGAGGCACATTCCATTTTAGGATAGGGAGGTACTGAGTACTGACTACTAAGGATAAGCTGACTAGATGAAATGATTAAAATTGAAGGAAATGGAACATTTATACTGGTAAAAGCAATAAGTTTTATTTTATCCCAGTAATTTTTGACAGCTGGTGGTAGGTGTCCTGTTGGAACTGGAGCTCAAATTGAGAAATGGAGCTTTCTTTATTTTGTAAAGATTAAAGAGACAGTTTTATTAATGTTACTTTTTAAAAATAGTGATTCTGTTTTCTGTCTTACATTTATATATTGTATAAAAGGTCATGCCTTGTTATATAGCTCGTGAGTCATGACTGAATAAGCAATTACATGTGCTGTGCTATGTTGTTGTTGTATGATTATTGTTTATGCTAGCAACTGACTCAACATGTTTCTTTAATAAGGCTATTTTTATGTGAAAATGATAGTATATGAATTAATTTGCTTACAACTTCCTGACTGACTTATTGCAGCGGGTTACCAGGCCAAAAGGAGGGATTAATGAGTGGCTTCATTGGCTTCCTGTCTCCGTTCACAAAAAATTGGATTATCTAATAAGGCACATATGTGGTTACTCGAAATCATTGTCAAAATCACATAAAAATAGGCTTATGCCTTTACCTTCAGAGAATGGTGGCGGTGTTGGCTTATCAACTGTTTTGGAAGCAGATGTAAAGAACATAGTAAACTTGGCTCGTGAAACTTATGAGAAGTATTCTATTCCTTTTCTCTTAGTTGTAAACTGAATTACTAAACAAATTGCTTTTTAGATTATGTCTAGTGTACCTTTTTTCTTCTTATTGCATCTGTGCATGTCATTGAATTACATGTTCAAATATTATCGTGGTTTTTCCATTGATAAGCTTTTTTTTTTTTTAACAACAGCAGTATGCCTAAATATGAATTACTTCATTTAAAAAGATTTTCAAATTGGAACAAGAAATGTGTTGCATGTTAAAATTCATTTTCAGTTTATCTCTGGTAGGTTATAACTTATGCAACTCAAATATTGAAGTTCCACATTTCCCGTTTCCATTTTGGAAAAAAAATTAGGCACAAACTTGTACAAGATTTCTGCAACATCCCTGTTAGACACACCTTTTGTTACTCAATCAAAACTTTCTCGTTATTTTAATTAGACAGAATCAGATTTCCTGACAAAATCTAATTGTTTTGTAAATAATATTCCGGTTCTCATAATCTCATTTAAGTGTAATATCAAATATATAATTCCTGTTCTCTATATCCTCCTATCAATTTGTGATCAACTTCTTTTTATCTTCTTTATCTCGGACTACTTATGAAGAATGATATATTCTGTCTTTTTTTTCCAGGGAGGGACCTTTATTGGTGATTGCATCCGGAAGAGATACCATTTCTGTTGCTAGTTCAATTAAACGCTTAGCATCTGAAAATGTCTTTGTTCTTCAGGTATGAAAATATGATTGATGCTTCTTCTTCTTCAAACTTCTCTTTAATATCTTGTTATAACTTATAAGAAGTTGAGGAGAACAGTAAAATAATTTGGATATATATTTTTGCTGGATGTATCAGTTTGATTTTATTTTCTTTTTTGTGCATTTTGTGCAGATAAGCAATATTATTCAGTTCCAATATTATTCACTTTTCACTAATTTAGTCATTTCTGGTTGATTGTAAACTGAAAATTAAATGCTTTGAAAATTTTCCTAGAAAGAAATCTAGCAGTTCATTCACTAAAATGGTTATGAATGAATTCATAGACGCTAGGATTATCAAACCATTTTTTTTTATTTTCAGTTATCTGTTGTACTTTTAACCTTTAATGTTTAAAGTGGTTTGATCTTGCCAGAAAACCTATCTTTATGGTTCTATGCTCTTTCTCCATCACTTCTTAAAATCTTTTCTCTTTTTATTTCCTGTTTTTTTTTGCCAGTTTCTATTTCCTTTCTTTGCTTGTTACTATTTATGTTGTTTCTATAACTTTGTGGCCTTGTAATAATTATGTTCATGCCTTTGTTCTAATTAATTTAATTATCAGGTTTGGTTTCTATTTTAATTTCTTTATTCTGTTTCCCTCAACAGATACAACATCCAAGGTTGCGTTTGAGTAGGTTTGACATGGTGATTACGCCAAATCATGATTATTATCCTTTGACTCCTCAAGCACAGAAGCAGGTCCCTCGGTTTCTTCAAAGGTGGATAACCCCACGTGAACCTCCTGATAGTCATGTGGTATGTATAATGTGCATATGATCATACATAGCTTATACATGATGAGAGACGGATAGTGTGGTCTTTGATTCTAGCTATGGTTTCCTGAGCGTTGAATTGTCTGGTATTGTAAATTCAGGTTCTCACTTTGGGAGCTCTACATCAAATAGATTCTACTACACTTCGTAGTGCTGCCATTATGTGGCGTGATGACTTTGAACATGTGCCGAGGCCCTTGCTTGTGGTCAACATTGGAGGCCCAACAAGTAATTTCCATCGAATTTACTCTAATTGCTGGAAATATCCATCTCATTTATCCTTTTAATTATGTTTCTTGCAGTTTTGAATGGGCTAAATTTTAAAATCTTTTTTGGGATTGATAATGTATGTCACAGTCGCTCTTGACTCACCATGAAATTCTTAATGGAAGAAATATAATAGAAAGAAATGACTGATTGGATACAGAAAGAAAGGAAAAGCTGTAAGGAACAGGGTTGAATCAATTAGGAAAAAAAACTAATTTATTAAGGAGAACCAATGACATTGAGGAAGTTCCTGGCAGTGGGCAGTCTGGCATGAACTAGTTGATTTTTTTAAGTTTTGCAGGATGTGAGTGGTTATGATGTTGAAGAAGGCTTTACTTCTTTTATCCTACTGTGAACATTTACTAGAAGAGGAACATGAACAGTGAGTGATTGGTTGGTGAATGATTAGGAAGAGTAAAAAAGCATAAGATGAGGGGGGAGAAGTCAATGAAGAAAAATTATGAACCCCTTCTTTCATTATGCCAAATTACCCAACAACCTGGTAAGAGTAACAGCCCAATCATTTATCCACAACAGGTCTCTATATATTCTAATTAAAGTTCAAAAGAATGTAGATGTGAAATTGAAGTGGGTTGCTTCATGATAGAGGCCCAAGATTAAGGCAAACTTACAGTTAAAATGTGACATTAGGAATAGGATCAATTAAGTATGAAACAATGTGCCATAATTAAAAGTTAAACCTGTTCATCTAGTAGGTGTCTAATCTAATTATTGGGTATCAAGGCCAAGATTGCTTGTTCAATTCCCAACAGGGCATTAGTTGATGGAAGTGACTATAGACCAAGGTATGGCAACCATTGTCTCTTGGCAGAAGCTTAGATGTGAACCTGAGTTATAATCAAAACTGGCACTTGAGTCTTGGGCAAGGTGCAGTTAAGTTGAAAGATTTGTTCCCTAACTAAAGGTTATATAGCTTTAGATATTGGCTTAATGATAAGCATTTGATCCAACAAATAATCAGATCCATAAGTATATCTTAGATGGACGAGCTGTTAATCTGTGGCAAATTTAGGTTAAATCTGGCTATATGGAATAGACAATACTATATAGTAGTGCAGTTGTTAACATTGTCAATAATCTCAACTTCAATGAAAAATAAGAATGCATGTTTCAATTCAGCTGTTAAGGTGTACTTCTTAACCGTTATCTAAGCTGAATCATGTAGCCCGTTCACTTGTGATGAGGAGTGCTATATTATATGAACAAGCCTTCAAAGATACTTTTACCAGCATTCTAGCATTCTTTGTTTCTGTATGAAAAATGGAGGGACATACACGGCTACCTGGAAACTACTGAAATATTACAACTGAAACTGAAAGTACTTTCAAATAACTCTCTTACTCATTTGGTTGGAGATGGTTATCTTTCTTTTCTGTACATAAACTGTAAAGTTCTGTTTCATGATTTGACTCATTTGAAACTCTGTTAGTGTCTGTCCTAAAAAAGAAAAGAAAAAAAGAAACGATATTCATGCAAATGTTCTGGATAAAAAGTTAAAAGGTCCAAACATGTCCAATTTTTGTCAGATAACTGTTATTATAATTATGGAAGCCATAGAAAGTATTCTCATTGTTGACATCTAATTTGATTTTCATCACTGACAAAATGTGTAAGAACAGAGGGATTAAATTTTGTGATTTCCATCTTTATACAGGAAATTGTCGATATGGAGTGGACCTTGCAAAGCAGTTAGCAGCATCTTTGCTCAGTGTACTTGTTTCTTGTGGGAGTGTGAGAATATCCTTTTCAGAGAGGACTCCGCAAAAGGTATAATCACATTTATGACGTTTCTGAAAAGAATGTCAAGCATCTCTTTTATCTGACACTTAACTTTTTCTTTCCTCTCTTGTGCTTTTCAAACAGGTATCAAACATCATAGTGAAAGAATTGGGAAATAATTCAAAGGTTTATATATGGGATGGCAAGGGTAAATATTTATTTGAAATTATTATCTATTCATATATCCATTAACCTTGACAGTGAACTAATTTCCATATTTTTTCAGAACCTAACCCACATATGGGACATCTAGCTTGGGCCGATGCATTTGTTGTCACTGCAGATTCAGTTAGTATGATAAGTGAGGCTTGCAGCACTGGGTATGCCTTTGAAGAAGCATTTCTACGACATTATTTTGTTTACTTGTCTTTGGCACAACTGTGCAAGTGATTGAATATTATAATTTTATTATTACCAAAAAAAATAAGAAAATTATAATTTTATGAACATACTAATTTTGTTCCTGCAGGAAGCCTGTTTATGTCATGGGAGCTGAGCGTTGCAAATGGAAGTTCACAGAATTCCACAAATCATTGAGAGAGAGGGGAGTGGTCCGACCATTTACTGGCTCTGAGGATGTAAGTTATGGTCATTTTGGCTTATGTATCACAGTATCAGATACAAGGATTGAAACTAATGTGAACGGTTGTCTATTTTGGAATTATATAAAGATCTTAGTTTGGTTTTAATTGGGTAAATGTTTCCATAACTTTCCAGATGAAAGAAAGTTGGAGCTATCCGCCCCTTAATGACACGGCTGATGCTGCTAGACGGGTTCGTGAAGCCCTTGCTTCCCGAGGATGGAAATTGAAGACGACATAATAGAGAATACAAATGAGTTTGGAGTTTGGAGTTTGGATATGATACTCTTTTGGGGTAATCATTTGTTTTTTGGAAGATACAAAGTATACAATTTATTTTGATAGCACGTATAGGAAATACAGATGATTTGCTCTAATTCTTTTCACCGTAACAAATTTTACGGAATGTAACATACGGATAGGAGTTTAATTGCGGCTTGTATGGAAGAGGAGTTGGCACGTATGGCATCTCATTGAGTTCAATAAAATTTGTGAATTGTGGTGAATACTAACTAAACTGTCCTCTCTTCCTGTGGTTTCCTTTTGCTTTTACACGTTTTCTGCCCCTTCTGTTTCAACTGAGATTAATCAGTTTAATGAGGCATTTAATTAGGAGGAACAATAAGATATAAGTACATCAGTATCAGTGATATTGGGGGTTAGTCTACGATGCAAAGTTTGATTCTTGACATGGGATGCAATGGGTCATGAGCTAATAAAATAATTACACATGAAAGAGTTAGTTGTATGTAACATGATGTGACTTTATACACAATTTTGATTGGTTAAAAAATTATTATTTTTTTTTATTATTTTTCAATATTAAATTACATTAATGACTATAATTATGCCACATCAGCAATTGCATCTCATGTCAAGAATTAAACTTTGCATCTTAGACTAACACATTGGTCCGAGGGAATGCATCCAATACATATACTGTTAGATACTCATTTGAGGACCTCGTGCTCCCAGAATTATACTCAAGATCTTTTGCTGTTCTGTTTGCAGTTTTTTAGTCATGTGTCTGATCTTAGCTATTAACATATTAATTTATCGATTACAATGCCTTTATATTATTTGTGCATCCACATACAATGTTAAAAGGCAAAGGATGAAAAACAAATCCTAGTTCTATATTTAGTAGGTTAAGATCGAAGTGAACAATTATAGAAACATATAAAATTAATTTGGGTATTTAAACATAAAGAATCAAATTAAACTTGCATGCAAAGATATAATACCAATTTTAACATTGATCTATAAATTAAACTCGCACCTGTAAGCTACTGTTCACTCAACATTCGCCGACATTTGTTTAGGCTTCATTGGTCTCCCCTTTTGCCATCCTCCTTCAGGTAAGCACTCTACACCTTACAATCTAATTTCTCATACATTTAAGACTTTTTACTAAGGGAAATTGAAATTATTCATTTTTCCTAAAAAAAAAGATGGATCTACATGCTTGAACATTAATTTTTATTATTAAGATAGTACTCCCTCTATCTCAGAATACCTGATTTTTAAGGTAAGTACACATAGACCAAGGAAATGATTAATTTATATGAAGAAAAAATAAGATTAAAAGACTAAATTGTCCTTTTTAAATTACTCCTAGATTTAATATCTCTGACTTTTAATATGGATAAAATTGTAAAAAAATAATTAATGCTCTCTTAATTTTGTAAAACATCAAATATTTTGGAAAAAAAAAATCCTCCAACAAAATAGATATATTGGGACAGAGGAAGTAGCTTTTATTATTTATAATTATAATTATAATTATAATGTAACTTTTGATGGCAATATATCGGTGTACTTTTATAACATGAAATAAAAACGTCAACATAGAATTTAAGTCTGGCCTGAATAGTTGTTTTTCCTTAATGATGACTAATAAATTAACTTGGCTTTTAAGACATGATTCAACTCAAACATAGCACCCACTCCCAAAATTCTGTCCAACTTTCTCAAAATTTCTTTTGCTAAATATATCACATTAATCAAGCATCAAGGATCACTTCTGAAAATGTTTAGGGGCTAATCGATCTCATGTACCTTTATTAGACAACACTAAGATACAGTAATAGTAGAAAGTTTTTTAAAATTATAGCAACTTAATGAAAAAGTTTTAAACTATAAAGGAAATAAAATTACAAAAATCAATTAGTTATTTTTTTTCTCTTTATATCTTAACAACTGATATTTTATTTTCGATAAATTATTTAATATTGTTTTATTTGAAACATCTTATATTTTTATTCTTAAATTATCAAAAACCATGTATCTAGGAAATTTGATTAAGATCATTATAATAAATAATGATATTAAATGAAAATATTTTTTACTTCTTTAACTTTTGGTTTTTTATTTCTTTGCGATTTAGTAAAAAAAAAACACTTATTAAATTTCCTTTTAAAAAAAAATTGGTTAAAAAAGAAACTAGCACGACGAAACACAGTCCACACCATTTCATATAAACACAGCAATTTGCAAACAATGGATTAAAAGCTTTCGTTGTAAGGTTGTTTTCGTCATTGTCAGAAGGTTTCTTCGACGACAAGCCGAGTGTGTTCAACTCAAACTCGTCCACCTTCATTCATCGCTTTTCTACGTTTCATATAGGTCCCAAATTCTAGGGTTTTCGTTGCAGAGACAATCAATAATGTCTCAGAACGGGAAATTGATGCCCAATCTGGACCAGCAGAGCACCAAGCTTCTCAACCTCACTGTTCTGCAACGAATCGACCCCTTCGTCGAGGAAATTCTCATCACCGCTGCCCATGTCACCTTCTACGAGTTCAACATCGACCTCAGCCAATGGGTTCGCCAATTCACCTCTCTATTTCTCTCTTTTCCGCTTTCTCTGATTGTTTTCTCAATCTTTTCTTTATCATTCGTTTCCAGAGCCGCAAGGACGTTGAGGGATCCCTCTTCGTTGTCAAAAGGTCGGTTTTTGCCTTTTTCCATATAACTTTATCCAACGATCAGTTAGTTATTATTGAACTTGTATTCCGGAAGCTCAAGACTGTTGAATTGGCATTTGTTGAGGTTTCGTTGTATGTTTATTATTTCTAACTCTACGGTTTTATTTTGTTTTAGGAATACACAGCCACGATTTCAGTTTATAGTGATGAACCGTCGCAATACTGGTTAGTGGTCCATCCACCTTTGTTTATTCTCATTTCTGTTATTACTTATTGAGAACCTGCTCGGAAAAGTATGCGCTTTATTGGCAATTTAGCATAATTCTCGACTTTTCTTAGTGATAGTTTGGGTTTATGAAGATTGAAGCCTTTACTGAATAAACGAAGTGGATTGTGTGATGCTTACTCTACGGTTTCCATCCGACGAGTGGATTCACTTTTTAGATGGTGCCTATTCTAATACGATTATGGTGGCCTGCTTTTCACGAGAAAAACCTCAACCTGTAATTTTGTTGGTATTGTAGTTAGAAACTAAGAATACTTACAATTTTTAATATCATATTTTTTTAAAAGATTCTTGTCTTATATTAAGTACCTTGTCACTTTATACTTTCTTGTGTACGATGTAATATTTTTGTAGTTATTAGGTGTGCTTCTTGCCTTAAAATTTTAGGATTGGGGCTTAGGTATTGGCTATTGGCACTCCACAGGTGGCTTCATGCACTCCCTATTGTGAGTATAGTGAATTAGTAAAGAATATACCTTTTAAAACTTGTTTCAAGGATGAAAATATGAAATACATTTCATATTGCTACTAGACCTGGGGCAGAGGAATTTCCTTAGTGTCCTTACATGTAACTTGCATTTAAAGTCCTTTATGTTCTTAAACAAGGAAATTCTTGTTGTAAGCAGAAAATTTGGTTGAGAATCTCCTAGGAGATTTCGAGTATGAAGTTCAGATCCCGTATCTGCTATATAGAAATGCTGCTCAAGAGGTCAATGGCATCTGGTTCTATAATGCGCGGGAATGCGAAGAGGTTGCAAATCTTTTTAGCAGGTATTATTCTTACTGGGTTTGCAACTTTGCTTACAGCCTTATACCCATTACCTGATAGGAACTTTCTATGTGATGTGCAAATAATCAGTTGGTTACTTCTGAGATTTTGTTCAGTGAGCTTTCCTTCACCGACACTCCATATACATCCTTTTCCTAGTGTCATTGCAACATGCGAACTGTAAATGCTAAATAATTGAAGGATGGGCTTTTATTTTCTTCCCTTTTCCTTTCATTAATCCAACACAGGTTTACTTGCAGTGTTGCAATTTCAATTTTTATACCTTGTTTTATGACATGCTTAAAGTAGTTGATGATGTACTCAAATAAACTGATGAGCATATGTACAATGAGCAGCTTTGTTCTATTGGATAATTTTACTTTATGCCATTTCCAAGTTTTTGCATAATTAGCAAGTATTATAGCTGCTTGTTGGCTTATAAGTAGTTAAAATTTTCGAAAAACAATCAGACATAATTCTGGATGTCATTTACTAAGTGCAAAGCTATGGTAGTTGTTATTGATAGCTTGAAACTAACTATGGAAATTATAATTATGAACTTGCTAGAAATATCAGCATTTCTGATATTAATCCTAAATTTGAACGACATTTCTTTCTCTACTATTTTTTGCTTAGAAAAATTTTAGGTGTTAATAGTATTCCCCTTACCGTAACAAATCTTAGTCCTAAATAAGATATTAGAATTTAAGATGTGCAAAACTGCAAGGACTTCATTAAAAGGATACAGTCCAAAGCTCAATTGAGATTATGTGTTCGTCCTCCAATGTTAACTGCAACATAGGATCTAGGCACATGTTCAAACTCATTACCACATAATTGCAGCTCTACAAAGTGTAGTAATATGATGAGCCTCTAGTACTGCATACTGATTAACGAAGAGGAAAGAAGGGAGTAGAGGGAGTAGGGATAGTTGGGCCAGGGGCTAAGCAAAGGCCCATAAGGAAAGAGAAGGATGCTGAGTGGGCAAAAGAGGTGCACAGAGTGGGGACCAAGCAGCATAACGGTTTGTACTGCCTCAAGCATGTGTATGGCTGCTGCTGTGATAGTATTTGAGGAGTGTTTTCTGAGGGTTTGGACAGGGAATTGGTTAGGATATTTTGGGAGAGACTTGGCCTCGCGAAAGCCAAGGGGTTTAAGGGTTTTCTATGTTATCTTTCTGCTGTTCTGTATGGTGGTTTGGTTCAACTGAGGCACTCTTCTCTGTGTTTTATCAATATTAATAGTAAAAATGCAGCAAGGTTCTAACGCAATATTTATTTGATTTAGGGCTCCCAAGGTGAGAACCTGGATTTACATTACAAAATTCTAAGGAATACACCATGGGATGATTGATAATCTTAGTAGTGAGTTGTGACTAACAGCTTCATTGATTACTACTATTGCCTAGCTGTTTCCAACAATCTGTTGAAGTTATTTGTGGGCGAAAGGGATAGTGGGAAAAGAAAAATGAAAAATATGAAAAAAGTTGTTGAAGTTTGTGAACATTTGATGTGTATGTTAGCATAGATTTCAAATTATTGAAATTTGGTATTCTGTTTGTTATAATTTGGTACCAATTGTGTTACAGTTTCAGTTTTGTGGTTATTCTATTAGATAGTTATTTCTGTTTTGTTACATTTGCTGTTTAATATAGCTTATGTAATTTTCTGTTAGTTAGTTAGTTAGTTGAAGTTGTTGCAAAGCTATGAGTTATAAATACTTTGCATTATGCCCTCTAGGCATACACACAGATTGTATCATCCAGTTTAAAGGTGGAATAAAAGTGCCTGAATTATTCCCCTCACTATCTCTCCTCTCTTCTCTCTTCTTTCTCTCTCACCTCTCTTCTCTAAATTCTCTGTTTTTGTGCTCTTGCTGCCCAGTCCAAGAAACCTGCGTTTTTGGGTTTCTTTTTGTGTCCTAAGGGTTCCTAAACTCTAAACTGTTCGCTGAATAACTTGTGAAGTCACAACTACTATCCTTCTGATCTTTTCATGCCCGATCATTTTATTCACTTATGTTCAGTTGATTTTCAGGATCCTTAATGCCTATTCCAAGGTGCCTCAAAAGTTAAAGGTATCTTCCACGAAGAGGTAATAATATGCTGTCTTTTACTGTTTACATGATTTGATTTGTGCCTCCTCCCAATCCCTCCTCGGAGGATGGTTGTGGTTTAGATTATGATATTTCATTATCTTTTTATTCCTATCCCATTGCATTCTTTCATTACACTATATTCATATCCATGCACCTGAGAATATCAAATGTAACATCATATGGGGTGCTTTCAGGTATAGTACTGTTGGTTTAACTGCACTATTATAATTTTAATGTAAACCTTGTTGTGTGATAATATGGATCTTGTTTATATAATCTACATGTCCCAGCCACTTTCTAGCTTCAAAACGCCTAGTTTCTTTGTGATTGAAAAATTTAAGCGTCTATTGTTTTTTGTCCTTGATGCCTGGTGAATTGGTCTGATTAAGTTGTAAGTGGGTTGGGGTCCATTGTGGTTTTCACCGTGACATTATTACTTGTAATGCATATACAAAATAGTGATTCGATTTATAGCTAGTTTTACATCTTTAGTTGTTACTATTGGTTGGTGAGAGGGGATAAGTTCTCATTGTATTCATTCATGTTCTGTTTGTGTACTTTTCTTGGTCAACAGTGAGTTATCAATAGTAGCTGACAACTTAGAATACAGTAATCACATTTGTCTGCTCATAAGTAGAGAAGTAATGTTGTTCTCACATTTCCCTGCAGTGAGTTTGAGGAACTGGAGGCAGTTCCATCTATGGCTGTTATGGATGGTCCTCTGGAGCCGCCACCATCATCGACTGCTTCCAATGTAGCTGATGTTCCTGATGATCCTTCCTTTGTGAACTTCTTCAATGTATGTACCATAGTAAACACTATTGACTTCTGATTTTTTGTGATGACTGTCTTTTCCTTCATTTATTTCTGACCTTTCTTGCGTTAGATATGCTGTGATCCTGTGAAAGTGGTACAGTGGAAATGTTTAGTTTCATGAATACATAATTGGTTTTCTTCCTTTGTTTCCTTTTAACACTCCTCTCCGAAATGCTGGGGAGGCATTCTTTGTTAGAAGTCTTGTAACAGATTCATATGTATCAAGCCCAGTCGTGTTGTATTGGCTAGGATTGTTTCCAATTTTATTATTATTTTTTTTTTGTTATTATTGTGCTGCACCTGTCATTTAAGAGACTCTACTTTCTTGGATCTTACCCAAACTTTGGTTGGTTGTCCCTAGTTCTACATGCATATCTAAACCGGACTAACAGCTCATGCATGAATGCAATTATGGTAGTAATTCATAATGCTCAAAAGTGATGCATCAAATTGTGCTTAGACAGAACCTTTTTAAACTTTTGCTGATGTGTGAACCTAGTTATCTGCTTCTGATACAAGATTGTGCAATTGGCTTATATTTGCCAGATATGTTGATCTCAGTGTTTTTATGGACTTTATTCTATATGGCTATTGTTTGTAATCATAAATTCAATATCTGGTATACAGTTCTGATATCCTTAAATTGTCATGCAATGTTACAGGCAGCTATGACCATAGGGAATACTACCAATGCTCCAATCACCGGACAAACTTTCCAGTCTTCTCATGTAATCTCTACTCCATCTGTGTCAACTAATGCTGCTACCCCTACCGTGCCAGCCTTGCAGATACCCACTGTATCAGTAGCTACACCTCTAATACCACACCATGTCGCTCCAGAATTTAGTAGCAACAGCAACCATGCCACTAATCTTGTGAAGCCGTCCTCCTTCTTTGTTCCTCCTCCTCCCTCTTCGACACCAATAGTCCCACCCTCATCTGCATCGACCCCCTCTGCCCCTCCCCTTCATCCTGCTGTTAGTATACAACGGCCATTTGGTGCTCCTCTGTTACAGCCATTTCCACCACCAAATCCTCCGCCATCACTTACTCCCACTTCTGTTCCCCCATCAAACTATGGTCCAGCAATTACCAGGGAGAAGGTCCGGGACGCCCTTCTAGTGCTTGTTCAGGTTAGTCTACTTGCTTGGTACCAGTGTTTGATATTCTGTCTAAAATGAACCTAACTATGACTATTTGGAAGTAAATTTCAAATATTGTTGTACCTTATCATTCCATGTTTTCTGCATAGACTGCTATCAATCACGTTGTCCATACTTTTGTATTCTAAATTTTCTTTGCTGCCTGCTACTTGCTAGGACAATCAATTCATTGATATGGTCTATAGAGCGCTGCTGAATGCTCACCAATCATGAATCTCAGGAGGTGTTTGATGATCAATTAGCTGGAGGAATTGTTTTGGGGACTTAAAAGTTACTAGATTATTTTTAGGCCAGGTCTTCATTACTCCCCAAGCTTTCAAATGTTTCAGTCAAGTATCTCAATTTGTAAAATTGGTTTATTGTACAATCAATCAGGTGATGCCATTTGGGTCTTGCTAGTTTTCTGAATATAATATAATTAAATTTTAAAATCAGTTATGTGGCATATTGTTTTTTTTTTTTCTAAAAAAAATATTAAGTTCATATTTTTATTAGTAATTACTGATGTTCTCAAATTTATTTACAAGTTGCCACATCAACTGTAGTGGCAAGTTGAATACCAGCCAGGAAATGGTGAGACCCGTCGGGTTAACAATGGACCAATTTCACAAATTATGGTGCTTGACTGAAATAAGCTAACTATGGGGAATTGTTAGATATTTGAGCTTCGTTTGCTATGTATCTTGTATAAGATTTGTATAGCACTGGTGGACCTATGGTTTGTATTTTCAATAGAAACGGCACACGCTGCTTAACGATAGTATATATTCAAATTGATTTATTTTAAACAAATTATAAAACAAACTTGAATGATAAAGCATGACATGTTTCCCACAGCGATTGACCGCTTAGCATTCATCATTTGTAATGACTAACAACAGGGATTAAAATGATTCAAATTCTCCCTAGTTGGTGTCGGTTCTTGAGCTTGTTTTGTAGTCAATTTTTCTCTTAATTCATGCAATTCAATTTTCCATTTACTATTAAGTTTTCCAAAAATAAGCAAATTAGTTCAAACCGATCAATAATGTGAGTAGAGAAAATTCGACTTGAGATTTTTCATTGTCATTTAAAACCTTGCACTCTAGACATAACCACATTGGTCAATTGTTCAATTTTGGATTTGGCTATAAATCTTTCGTCGAGTGATATCTCATTTAATGTCTGTTTGGCAAAAGAAAAAAGTAATGGTAAATATCCTTAATTCAAACAAAGATTCAGTTAAAATCAATGATATTAAATACAAAGATTTGCTGAATGAAAGCCAGTGACCAGAATAGTTCAGCAATCTTAGCGTCAATGGTTTACACAGCATTGTCTTAAACGTGCGAAACCAGCAACGCTTTCCAGGGCGTAAATTTTCTCTACTAGTATCTAACATTGCGCGAAACTTAGGTGGCATGTTCTAGACAATTTTAGCAAAGATGCTATGCTGCCAAAATTTGATGACAACGTGCAATCACATCCATCCCTTTGTTCCACCAAAGCGCAGCATATTGGACGTTCAAAACATCAAAATTTTACTTGCGCCTGATTGTCCTCATTTATAGCACAACATAAAAATCTTGCTGTTTTCAAGCCTTAAATTAATTAATGTTACGCAATTCATTGGAGACTCATTCTAAAGTTCTATGAGAAACTGCAAAACTACATGAGCAAACCTCTGCAAAATCCTGCCTGCTACTATGCAGTCTTCACTTTTCGAGATGGAGGCCGTCGAAATAAACTGATTAGATCATCAAGGCCCTGTTTGACAGCATCGTCAACAATTAGAAAATAAACTAGACTATGCAAGATATTTGCAATGGATGTTAGTTAACAAATAGATACCCTAGTTGTGATGACCAGGAAACTGAAGAGCACAATTAAATATGACCCCAATACTAGAAGCAACAGAAGGTCGAATGTGACACTGGCAACCTGTAAAGACAGATATAATTGATTACTTCCCAAGATAATATTATATAACTATGTAATGCCCAAAAAAAGAAAAAGGAAAATGTTGCTTTGAACAAAAATCTTCAAGGGGAGATGACACAAGACTATTTCACCCCAACAGATTAAAAGGCATGTATGTACACAACGATCTGGTTGTAACATGATTGGTGATATTTAAAGCAAATTAATTAAGTTAAGGTACAACAGAAAATGGAAGAGATGACTTAGTGTACATAAGTTGACGAATCAAAAGTGACTTCAAATACCTGGTATACATTTAAAATTGCCCTGGTTGAATCATAGAAAGTGAAAAGCCCATCCAGCACATCTCGTTGAAGATCAACCTGATCAGTATGATCCTCTAATTCCTGTAAAAAGGTATGACAATTGGGTAAGTAGAAATAAGTAATGACATGAAGAATGCTTAATGTTCAACTCTTGGTGTCAAGGAATTACGGAGATAGCTATACATACCCTACTTGTTTCACTAAATGTATTTGTAACTAGTAAAGTTACATGAACATTCCTCAGCAAAAAATACAGAACAATTGTCCTAAGCCCAAAGCCAGATCACATCCAATTCCTAATCAACCAAAAACTAAGCCACAGATATCCTAAGGTTGGTGCAAACTTAACGTTAGCTGAAACACCAGCACAACCATCTTATCATGGTAAAATGCTAGAACAAATAGCCACATCACGACAATCCATCAAATTGTATTACCTTTTTCAGTGCCGTGACAAAAGGATCATCTTTTAGCAAAAATGGTGCCACCCGAGGAGTTCGTGACAAAACATCTACCCATGATTGAATATAAGAAGGATTTACAGCCAAACTACTGTTGTCCGCAAAGACCTGGATGTTCTTTCCTTGATGTCTGTAAATATGCCTCTGCAGAAAGTACAGTAGAAGACTGCATTAAAGGTTAGGAAACTATAAAGCTTTACATAATAAAGATGTTGATAGTAGATGATACATTAGACTAGCATAATTTGTCATTCCTAGAATTTATAAATCTAAATTTCTTGGGAGATGATGTTTGGTTCATCATGGCAATCCTCATTTCCCAAGACTTCAGAAACATATTCGAAAGATGTTTGAACTCAACATATGTACAAAGAAATCACTAAACATCTTATAAATAGGTTTCTAGATGCTTGGGAAATCAAATTTTCAATATACCAAACAATGCCTAATAATTTTCTGGGAAAAACTGAGAATTGATCTACTAGAGAGATCACAATATTCCCTCAAAGTCTCTCCTTACATCACATGATAGACAGAAATTTACCGCAAGACTCTCAGCAATTAACTTCACACTCCTCACAATAGCTGTTTCATCGACAAAATGCCTGCAGAATTAAGCTCTCAGCAAAAAGCTGTAAAAGGAATATTTTTTGGTATTTAGGTCAAAAACTGAACCTGCTGTCAACTAGACCCCCAGTCCTTTCTAGTAATTCAGGTGCAGTAGAGAGTTCAGAGAGGGTTGCAGCAGTAACTCTTAGCCTCGAAAACTGTTCATGCTCCCAAGCTACCTACAGCATGTAAGCAGCTTTGATACCCAACTTAAATAACAGCACTTAGGCAGACAATGAAGGAAGAGCAAAGTAGTAGGAGAATAAGTAATACACACATACATACATACATACATACATACATACATATGCATACAAGACTACAAAAAGGAAAAAGAAAAAGGGAGGAAAGAATATTTGTCTTATAATATGCAATTTTATTGAAATTGAAATCAAAGGAAGTACAAAAGAGAAACAGATTATGATCTATTATAGTTGATAATATATGTAAGGATTATCACTTACTCGAGGGTTTGAAATATTTATTTTCTTGTGCTTCAGATTAACTTTAAACCCCAGCTCTTCTGCCACACTAGAAAAGTCCTACACCAACGCCCAGAAACAAAACCATCAATAAACAATATGCAAGTCAATTCACTCCTATACATAGAAGTCTACTCTGCTGTGACAATTTTCTTACTTCAAAAATTTGCTTTATATAAGCATTCTCTGGAGGCTTAGACACATGAATCCATAAATCATTTTCCCATGAGCCAATACTATTTAAGCAAATAGCATAGTCAATGCTTTCACGCAAACGTTGATCAAAGCTGCGAAGCCACTGGAGGAAGCAGAACTCAGTTAATAATAATAATAATAATAATAATAATAATAAACTATGACAGGATCGGAAAGATATGTTAAAATATGACAAATGTGTCTGCAAATAAATGAACTCACGAACAGAATATATCACCTTGCGAGTTCCATTGTAGTTGTATGGTCCGCCAGATGTTAGCCCAAAGAGAAGATTGTAATGTCCTCTTGTCTTTGGATTAGAATAGAGAAGAGAGAACAACCTAGCTACTTCAAGAAGAGCCGCAACACCACTTCCACTACTATCACTTCCAACTGATAATGCCTACATTTTCAGATATTTTAACTCATTCATACATAGCAATATAGCATATAAAGTGATCTAACATGTACAATTAGAAAAGTTACATACAGGAGCAGCCCCAAAGGTATCATATGAAGCCACTATAGCAATGGTTGGTAATTGACTAGCATCATCATCAGTCTTCTGTCCTGCCAACCAGCCCTGCAACCATTAAAAAGATACAGAACAACGGTTACAATAGTGATTCAGGTTTTCCTAATAGCCAAACTAAACATAAAAGGACGGGGATTTTTCAATATATGTTTGAAATGTAAAGTGAGGTAGGTAAGATTTTTATAATGATTAACAAGCAGAGAGAAAATGGTACATCCAAAACAAAATTAGAGAGAAAGGTCGACAGATAGATTTTGGGCATTACCATACAAAGCTATCAATAGTTCGGGAAATACCATGTCTCCTTCACATATCCAGTTATCCAATATCATGTCAGATCAAGAAACAAAACACAAACACACACATTTGAGATGTTTGAAACAGATTCTAAGACTATATAGGTCGACATCACTCTTCACATATGAACTTGACTGACCATCAACCACGTACTATTACACTATGCTTCATAATAATAAAAGGTTGGCCAAAGACCTGTATATTTGTAATGGGGGGAGATACAACTTTCTTTGGTTCTGGAGCTGAAACAACAAACTTGTATCTGCAATGTCTCACGGAGCAACACAAATAAGAACATCAGTGTCAAAAGAAATGAAAAGAAGCAACTGTAAAATCAATGAATTGTGCATAATTCAACCAAGTTAAACAGAAAGTATTCAGTGAGCAATACACTGCAAGGAGGCCAACAAATCAAGTCATAAAAATCCAAGTAACTTGACTTTCCTATCAAGAGACTTTGCATAAATTGATTCAATTAGGATATTTGTACTCACCCGCCAGTAGTTGCAGTAGCAGGTTGACCAGTGGCATCATTCCTTTTTATATCAGTTAGCACAGCACGAACGTTGTCATCCTCAAAAGAAAAATAAACAGGGTACTGCAAAAAGATGCAACTCCATAAAGTTACACTTTGTCAAAAAGACAAAAGAGGGAGGGAAATAGAACACTTTCTTCTTTCTTTTTTTGTTTTTGTTGTCTGTTTTTTGCGGGGGGAGAACACAATCGCGAAGATTGTGTTATTAGCATCACATAAGGAAGCCATACATTCTAAGACAAAGAGAAGTACCGAAAAAAAAAAATCCAAATGGAAGACACAGGGATTGCATGAATTTAAAGTTTCCTTTGGTGACAACATGTTTATTGTCACAATTAGCAGCAAGCTCTAGTGTTTCAAGAACTACAGATGCACACGGATTAACAGAGAAATAAAGTGTTATATAGGGCTCAAGATGCACACAAAGGTGATATGTTAGTTAATGCTATTACTAAAGTCCAAAGTGCTTCTTTAATACTGCTTGTCTAGGCAATGGGTGACTAAGAAAGAACCAAACAAAAATGTAATTAAAAGCAGTTCATAATTTACAAAAGATAAATGAAATTTCCTACCCCACTCTCAGATGGGAAATGTTGTATTTCACATTAAAATTAAAAAGGGAAAGCAGTATTGACAACATTTAAATATAGAAGCTGTCTCTAATTTTCTTACAGGTAAGTTGGAGTGTATGAGAGTCTGTTCAAGTTCAGCCAACAAGTTCTTCAGCGGCTCTTTACCATCATCTTCTTGATGATTACTTTTCGTGCCACCTTTATTTTCTAAACTGAACATCTGAGGCAGCAAAAATAATAAACCCCCCAATGGCTTTCTTTCAACAATATACTCTGCCATATTGCATTCACAAGATGTTACAATCTTGGTAGACTTGTAAATGTGGGATCAAATGACATTCATCAAATAATAATCTTGATAATTAAAAAAGACCAAAAAAAAAACAAGGAAGCTAAGCATTCAGCTAGAAAAATATATAAAATCATATAAATTGTGGCTAACTATTTTTAGATTGCGACAAGCATAGATAATGTTAGTAGGTCAACTACAGCAACTAAACTGTCAATTCATGAACTCAATAAAATTTCTTCTCATGCTTCCCAATTGAATGAGGCCATTGCGAGTCTGTGAAACTTTATATGGAAGTTTATATTTGCAACATACCGAGTATTTCCAATCATACAACTATACATTATAAAAACTCTTCACGAATTGTTCAATATCTACTGTCTCTTGGTAGTAGTAACTCCCTCGTAAGTATAGACAATTTAAGTCCCATCAATTTAATCTCATGATGGGTTTCTAATAATTCTCCTTTCTCTCCTCTGGCTAGTAAAAATACCATAACTCAACACTTTAATTATCGGAACACCTCTTCTATTTATTTATTTGTTTTCCTTTTCCTTTTATTCCCATAAATCAAGAACTAGCTATGTCCCATTCTTTCATCCGTCACTAGGGAGGATTAAAATCAAGACAAACGATCCGAGCCTCCATATTTCCCCTTGCCCATGATCTGAAAGTTTTGAAATTGTCATGCAATTATGTGTCTTGATATGAAAACTACCTACCACACCCAAATCCCAGGTCAGCGCCAGTTATTTAGGGAATTCTATTCATTCTTCAGCACAGATTCATTAAGCACATTAAGAGCTAGTCCAGTGGTAAATATGCTGTTTCACTAAGACTGATGTAACTTGCATAATAAAAATTAACTTATGCTTCAGAATTACGTTACATATCACTTGATCAGAAATTAATTCAGCACGAAAACGAAAAAAGCAACGTATAAAAGGAAAAAAAAAGCGAACCTTTGACAAAAGTCATGTTCAATTCGCGAAGGGGTATCATGAGGACAGTGCGGGAGAGATCAGCATGAGGAGAGAAGTGAAGAGAGCCGGCATGGTGATTGAGGCTAGCAAGTCGAGATCCAAATGGAGCCCCTGAAATATCATACTGAATAAGCCTGTAGACGTCGACGACAGTGGCGGCGTCACAGAGCTCGACGCAAGTAACGAGGACGAAGAGGAGTGCAATGACAGAGTACATGGACTCCACTAGCATCTCACGCTCGCGAGCTTTTCTTGGCGCCATAATCATGAAGATCTAGGGTTTCGAGATTTGGCGATAGATGGAGACGGCGATCTGGCAGGCTCTCATAAATTAATGAATGTAGTTTTGTATTTAGTATTATAGTCTCACAGTCTCACTATATCTATCCTCGTAATAGAAATAAAAAAGATCAAAGAGAGTGATGGAGGATGCTCTCTCTCAATGCAAGACGAAGGAAGCAGGAGTTTAGTTCCAGTGGATCCAGTACTACACTGAGCCCGGATTCGCTGCCCTTTCGTTCGTTACGTTGGCTGGCCTATTCCCTATAATGTTTTCATTGGCTCTACTCTAATATTTAATTACGGTTAAAACTTCATGTTGGTCCTCAAATTATTGGATAAGTTTCATTTTGGTCTTAAAACTATTTTTTGTTTTGTTTTGATCTTCAAAATTTCACATTTGATCTATTTTGGTCTCCATAATGTGACTTCGTCTAGTTTTTTTTTATGTAATTTATAATTTGAACAGTTGAGATGAACTATTTCTCTTTTATACATATTTTAATCAATGAGTTGACATAAAAATTAAAAAAAATCATTCTTAATCACAAATTAGAAATAAATTTGTAGTTGATTTTTTCTTTCAAATAGTGAAAAAAAATTCTCTTTTTATCAACTCACTAGTTATGACACATGAGAAAGAAATAATTCATTTCAACTGGCCAAGTTAGAAATAATGACAAAAACTAGACAAAATTACATTTTGAGAATCAAAATAGAACAAATTTGAAAGTTTGAGGACCAAAGTGAAACTTACCCTATGATTTAAGAGCCAAAATGAGTATTTAACCATTTAATTACTAATCTAGTATCTGATAAATTTTAAAAGTATATAAACAAAATCAAATAATTCTTGAAGATCTACCCGTTTGCTCTGTTTTCTCGGGCTACCGTTTTTTACATGTATAAAAAAATAAGGGTAAATTACACTTTGGTACCCTGTGGTTTGACCCTATTTCACTTTGGTACCTTGTGGTTTGAAACTTGACACTTTGGTACCCTGTGGTATTCTCCATTAACACTTTGGTACCCTTTGGAGCTATTTTGTAATTTTAACCATAATAAATTTTACAAAAATTACATATTGACCCTAAAAAAATTTTAAATTTTTCATTTAGTCCCTATATAATATGTATCCAGGGACTTATTTATAATTTTTTGAAAATTTTTTGGGGTCAATATGTAATTTTTGAAAAATTTGTTATGGTTAAAATTACAAAATAGCTCCAAAGGGTACCAAAGTGTTAATGGAGAATACCACAGGGTACCAAAGTGTCAAGTTTCAAACCACAAGGTACCAAAGTGAAATAGGGCCAAACCACAGGGTACCAAAGTGTAATTTACCCAAAAAATAATAATAATAATTCTTAAAGAGTTATTTAGATTTAGCATCCTCAAATGCAAAATTGTTATAGACTTATAGTTATAGAGACAAATTTAATTAATTTATCCACACACGTTTAGAGTCAAAATTTTCACTATTGATAATTATATGATTTTGACGTTATCTGAATAATTAACGATTTGTCACTAAAAATTAAATGGTGATCAATTTCACCATCTTTTAAGATATAAAAATGTTACCATTTTGAAAACACTTTATATTCGGGAAAGATTAGCGCAATGACCGGGCAAACTAAAAAAGCAATGCGTGCAAAGCAATTCAGATTTTTATTTTTCCCGATCCCTTCTTGTATTTGGCTTGAAGGAGCATATGTGTTCTATGATGACCATATTATTTGGGTTGATGCTAACCAACGTTGTATAATTATGATACTGGATGGTTCGAAAATGTCAATTCAACTGGACCCAACTGGTTTTGAAAAGGAGTTGTGATCAACTGGCAAAAGAAATTTCCTAGACTACCATTTTTTCACGAGAGTATGAGCAAGGATGACATTAAAATAGTTCAGGCAAAATAATGAAATTTAAAGATAGCTTTAAAGATAATAATAATAGAGAAAAAAGAATGCAAGTGGACTTGCAGTGTGCAGGGCCACACAAAACATAGAATGCGACAGATACCAACCCCCACAAAAGTATATATGAATCCTTCTACAAAAGTTAATTATGTGAAAGATATCTTCATATGATCATAAAACAACACTCTAGCCTCTGGGGATTCACCTGTAAAGACAAAACGCCTCCAAACATATTGAATATCTACATAAAATTTCAGATAAAAATAAAGGGATTGGATGCCATATGATTAAAAGGACATTTGATTGCTTCAGAATGTCTTCCCCTGGATGCAGCTCAACAATTCAAAGATTCAAAACTGAAGGCAGTAAATTACTTTACTGGGCAACAGCAAAACTAATGTTTCAGTCACTTCAGTCTTCATTACTTTCTGGAAATACTAATTTTAAGTCCTCATTGTCTCTATAAACTTGCACAAGACAAGCAGCCTTGTAGACAAACATCCCAAACATAGCTGGCACAATCTGGGTTGAATAGAAGATATTACTATGATTGACAGAATTCCATGAAGCTGGGTTTGATTAAAATATTTCAAAATGCAATGTTTTGTGGCTTCAGAAGAAAACTGCAGGAAGCAAATAAGTTTAAGGTTTACCTGAAAATCAAAGAAGTCATTAGTAAAATACTTATGAGTCAAAACCCACAATCCAAAAACTGCTGCAGGAATCACAAGCCTTGGAGATGAAAGTGAAATGCCAGTACCCTTGATTGACCTCTCCAATAAATCTTGAAGGTCCTCACTTCTTATACCAATTCTGGTCACAAGTTAGATGCTTGTTAAATGAAAAGAAAAGGATAAGTGAATGTCAATAACATCAAATGCTAAATGACATTATTAAATCAAAGCAAAGCTTCCAGCTGTACTTCTTTGACTTCTTTTTCTTGAAAATTTGAGGAACAGATTCACTCGATAGGTTGTCTGCATGTCGATATAAGAGCTGAAGGTACAAGCAACTGCATTGAAAATGACCAGTTAAGCACTAGAACAGTCAATGATAAAAGCTGTTGCTAAACAGAAAGAACCAGAAAAGGACCAAAATAAGTTTATAGCCCTCTGGAATAGAAATTTTCAGACAAGAAAGACAACTTCTTTTAAGTTATTTCATGAGCCAAGCCTAATTCTTTATGTTTAACAAGACAATTTGAAGCAGCTAAAATGCAAGAACCAACCTGAAAAGGACACCAATAGCATAACTTGTTGCAGCCTGCACGTTAAAGAGGCAGGTCATCATATCAGTCAAACATAACATCCTCCAAAATGTTGTTTCTCTAAAACTTCCACCGGATCTAATAAACACAATAGAGTGCTTGAAATATAATTTTTAATTTTTACGAATATGTAAGAAAACATCTACCTGCAATGACAAAGTTATCAAGCAATATCCACTACATGCAAAGCCTATACCCACAGATAGAAGTAGTATTTCCCTCTTGAGCTACAACAAAAAGTGTAAAGAATTAGCGTCTACAGAAACATTCAAAGAACTATAATTTTCTTTCTTTCTGAATAATTGTACAACTATAATAAATCAAAGCCTGGCTTGAGGTATGAAAACTCTGATGTCATGTCACTGACTTGAGCTAAAATAGAACATACTGAGCTAAAGAGAAGTATCATACAGATTCATATTTAAGAATGTTTAGTTTCTTCCGTCTTTCACTGCTATCCTGCAACTCCTGTTATAATTCAAAGCAAAACATAAAATATTATGTTTGGCTTAAGAAAGAGCTGAAAAATACACTAGGGAAATGAATCATCGGTTATAATCAATCGTTTTCCTACCATCTGCTAAGGGACATTGGACAATTGCAGGCATACCTTGGCCTTTGCTTTTTTATTCAATGGTGCAGTACTATCACCTAATATCCATTCTTGGGTTCTTGAAAGTTTCAAAAAACCGTCATTATTGTTACTCTCCATGATCTACAATTAACAAGAAGGATTACACATGTCATTGAATTGCTTGATCAATAAAATTACATACAAGAAAATTTTCAGTTGGATGAAATAAAAGGCAAAGAATTGTTGAAACAGGAACACTTGATTGAATTAATAAGATTCGATAAGAATGGCTCAACGTTGAAAACAGAAATACATTGACTTCTGGGCGGCCGGAAATTAAGAACAAGGAGTATGCTGCACCTGCTCTGTTTGTTGAGAAACATCGGCCAGCTCAATACCAGTAGAGTCACCAGAAATTCCGAACTTCCTCTGCCACAATAAATCAGAGGCTCTTGATATAAAGTCACCATTCAATTCTCTCTCCTTGAAAAATATTTGTAAGACATCTTCATCTGTATCACTCACTAAAGAATAAAGAATAAAGGGCGTCAACTAATTAGCTTTTAGTATACACAGGAAGCAGTTAAAGGCATGAGAGGATACTTCCTGAAAGTACAGAGGCCTGATTACAAAAGATTTGCTTCGACTTCAATGTACTAATCTTCCATTTAACAATGACTAAAAAAGATTTCCTCAAATCATGCTTTAGTAACAAAGAAAAGAAAAATAAAACGAACAACCAAAAATCACATGTGTTATTAACTCCCAATATCGTAGTTCACTTCCACGAGAAGTTAATACAACAATTGGCATTATTCCTGTCATAAAATAAATTCCCCTTCCCCCATCTCAAAACCAGACGAATGTCAATTAACTATTGGCATCAAAATTAAGCAAGGGAAGAGGGAGAGAAATGATAACCTGAAGGGGGACCAGCTCTTAAAACTGAAACGAATGGGCTAGTTCTTGTGAATGAAGCAGTTGGGAAACGAGACGAAGCTGGAATTCTGTGAAGCCGAAGGGTGTAATAAGCTGGGAGACATCTAATCCTTGAAAGGCAATCCATGGCATATATGGAAAAACCAACCAAATTTCCCCGTATGGTTAATTCTTCATGTTGGTGGCAACAAAAATATCTTTCGTATGCTAAAGCAGGAGTAAGCAACAATATCTTAATCCGAAAAAGTTTATAGAGGACGGGTCGGCTTGTAGCTCTTCAAGTTTTTGATTGGGTGGTGAGTGGTGACTCTGCGAGCGTTGAGGAAAAGATTCTTATCCCTTTCGCTTCCTGAATTCTACAAGGACTCACAAGAAAAGAAGAAAAAAAATACTATTGTTGTTACCTTTCAAATTTTTTACTTTTTGGTCGAAGATCTATTTTTTTAGCTCAATTTGATCAAATTTGTTAATGAGTCCCAACTAGACTAAAGAAGACTCGTTAAGAATAATCTTTGGCTCGAAATTTGCCATATTCAGACTTGAAATAATATATATATATATATATAACCAACTTCATTTATTTATCTGTGAAACTAACATACTCGTCAAAAGAAACATGTAATTCTAAATTTGTCACATTCGAATTTAAAATGAAAGATATGATAACATTCAGTAGTTTAGGGCTAAAATAAAATAAGGTTATACATTAGGACCAATCTGAACATTTGAGCTAAAGATTATAAACAATTTAATTGAGGGCTTAAGTGCACTTTTGGTTCCCTAACTTTTGTAAAGGTCTCAATTTGGTCCCCTAATTTTTTTTGTTGCAATTTTGGTCAACTTTTGAAAACGTCTCAATTCGGTCTCCTAACTTTTTTTATTGCAATTTTGGTCACCTAACTTTTGAAAACGTTTCACCATTGGTCCCAAGTGCACTTCCATTCATTATTTATTAGTGTTGATCTAGCAAGCTGAGTTGGCTGATGATGTGGCAAATATAGGTAAATTGGAATAAAAAAGGATCATTATGCAACATTTTGAGTCTTTTTGTTCGGCTAAGTCTTGGTTGATTCGTTCTCAAAATATTGTAATTTATTGCATAATGGTCCTTTTTTAATCCACTTCACTCATATTTGTCACATCATCGGTTAACTTAGTCTGCTAGATTAGCATTAACGGCAGATAATGGATAGAAGTGCACTTGGGATCAACGGTGAGACATTTTCAAAAGTTAAGAGACCAAAATTGCAACAAAAGAAGTTAGGAGACCAAATTGAGATGTTTTCAAAAGTTAAGGGACCAAAATTGCAATAAAAATATTTAGGGACCAAATTAAGACCATTACAAAAGTTAAGAAACCAAAAAGTGTACTTAAACCTTAATAGAGGGATGCTGATCCGATCGACCGATCCAAATGCAGAACCGACCCATATTTTCGGGTGCCCAGACACCTTACTTCAGACCTAAGAGGGAGGGAATTCAGGAAAAAAAAAAAACTAGGGTTTTAGGGGTTTTAATCTGTCAGAACTTCGAAGTTGGAAGCAGCTGAATCAGTGACTAGAGGGAGAACAGACGATGACTCGCCTGGACTCGGAGCAATTATTGAAGGATAACAATACGCGCGATCCTAACTCCATTTCCACTCTTCTGCTCAATCACAAAGCTCTTTCTGATGTAAGACTCTATGTGCTTCCCCATCTCCCCCTGATTTTGTAGCATTTAAAAAAAAATGATTTGGTAATTATACATTCGCAGGTTTCAAGCTTGGGCAATTTCAAAAACTTGGAAAAGCTTGACCTTAAGCTCAACAATCTAACTTCACTTGAGGTTCTGTTACGCCCTTCTATTTGTTTTTGAAACTACACTTTTGTGGTTTGTCATTTCATAGTTTATACCCATTGCGACAGGGCTTGAGCTCATGCATCAATTTAAAATGGTTATCGGTCGTGGAAAACAAATTAGAAAGCTTAGAGGGGATTCAAGGACTTACTAAGCTCACTGTAAGTACATGCTGTAAATATCATATTTTGCAAAAAAATACGATGTCAAAACTGGTTTTATACGATAATCTGAACGGCTATTATTAGAGCTTTTGAAGTTGATGCTGGCATGATTTTAGGTTCTTTTGTTGGATGAGATTTCCTATGTCTCTGTTCATTATTTGTTTATTTATCATGCATATGTCCTTAATAATACGGATGAGTGGATATTTCTTCTCAAATTTAACTGCTTATGCGCTAATTTGTCTTTTGAAGCTTAATGAGTTTTATGATGAAACAAGGGTAACTTTAACTCGTTTTCGTGAGCCAGGTATTGAATGCAGGCAAAAATAAGCTTAAATCCATGGATGAGGTCAGGTCTCTTTTTAGCCTGCGAGCTCTGATTTTGAATGGTGAGTCTTGTTACATGATAATATATCACCTACTACATTTTAAACAGAACTCTTTTATTCATTTCCTCATCCTTTTTATAATACTCTACTTTTCTATTTTTGGGTTGAACAGAAAATGAGATTCTCTCTATTTGCAAACTTGATCAGATGAAAGACTTGAACACTCTTGGTATGGCTGTTTATATTTTGCATTTTTAGAACTTTTTTTAAAGTTTTTTTTTTTTGAAAGATTTATTTAAGTTCTATGAATATTAGTGACTGATATGGCTTTTACTTCTAGGCAAAAGTACACATTTCGTCCCCAAACTTTACACCTGTTGTCAATTTCGTCCCCAATCTTTCTTTGCTGTCAATTTCGTCCCCAAACTTTACACATGCTGTCAATTTCGTCCCCAATATTTTGTTTCTGTCAATTTCGTCCCTAATCTTTCACATTTTGGTCAATTTTATCCTTTGCTCTTAGTTTAGCCAACTATTGACGACAAAATCTATGTGGCTAACGATATATAATGTAAAATTGATAGAAAAAGAAACTCAAATCCTAACTTAGATTCAAAAACAGGGATGCAATCTGTCGTTAATTTATTAAAAGAAGTTAGTCAAAGGATAAAATTGACGAAAATGTGAAAGATCAGGAATGAAATTGACAGTTGATGTAAAGTTTGAGGACAAAATTGACAGCAAAAAAAGATTGGGGATGAAATTGACAGTTGGTGTAAAGTTTGGAGACGAAGTTGACAGCAAAAAAAGTTTGGGGACGAAATTGACAGTTGGTGTAAAGTTTGGGGACGAAATTAGTACTTTTGCCTTACTTCTATAACAAATTAACAATAGACTACATTTGAAATCTGGTTTTATCTCTTTTTAAGTCCCCTTCATTTTAGTGTTGTTTTATTTGTAAGAAAATGGAAAATGAAAGGATCGGAGGATATGATTCTTGAACTGAATACAATGAAAACAAAAATTATGGGTTGCATTCTGCACGACTTAACCATGCATTTACAAGAAGGGACTTTCCATTTCTTTTCATGTGGAAGTAGAAACTGATCTTATTTTATTTACCTTTACATATTTATACATACATTAATACATCTACGCTATGATTTATATACATGTCTGCTTTAAGCCACATTATAGTAATCTTCCTACAACTCTGAATAATCCTGCAGTTCTTTCCAAAAATCCTGTCCGTAAAATTGGTGACGCTCTAGTGAAGGTGAAATCTATCACTAAGGTAAACATTCCTCCAAGATATTGGGCTCCTCTGGGTCTGAATTCTCTATTGTGCTCTGAAAAGTAATGATATTTTGTCTGGTTCTAGCTCTCTCTCTCTTACTGCGAGCTTCAGGCTATTGACTCCTCACTCAAGTCTTGTGTCGAGTTGAAAGAGCTCCGACTTGCTCACAATGAGATCAAGGTATGTTTTGATGTTTAAATCTCCTTGAAATCCCATTTGAAGTCATGTTTTTATTTATTAAATGCTTGTTTATTTCATGTCTTCCTTGCTCAAGAGTTTTTATTTTATGTGATTTTAACATTTTACTGACTCTCCAACGTTCAGAGTCTCCCAGATGAATTAGCTCATAATTCCAAACTCCTGAATCTGGACTTGGGGAATAATGTGATCACAACACATTCAGATCTAAAGGTTTGACATGCATATCAGTAATTTTCCATTTTCTCTAACATCTAATAGTTTTCTCATGTAATCTTTACCTAGTATCTTGTTCATGTGCTCCCATGGCAGGTGCTCAAATCCCTATCAAATCTGAGAAATCTCAATCTTCTTGGAAATCCTGTTGCCACAAATGATAAAATAGCTAGAAAGGCAATTCCCTTTATTGTTGTTATTTTTCTCTTGTTACATTTCTTTTGTTAATTCACATTCAATTCTCAATTAACTAGAATGGCGATTTCTTTCTTTATTGAGTTTATGTACAATATTGCAGATTAGAAGAGCATTGCCAAAATTGCAGATATTCAATGCTAAACCAGTAGATAAATATACCAAGAATGAGCAAAATGACAGGGTTGATGCAGAGCTTTTGGTAGGTTCTGAAGGCCAAAAGGATAGAGATGGTACCAAAGAAAAGAAGAATGTGAAACATCATCCAATGAGTGAAAATGAGGATGATAATCTTGAAACCATAGGCAAGAAGTCAAGTACAAAAAGGAAGAAAACTGATGATGTTGTATCCAAAAAGGATGTCATTGTCCATGATGATGAAAATACTGTCCAGAATAAAGACATGGGGAACAAGTCAATTAAGAAAAACCAAAGAAACAATGACAAACCCCAAAAGGAGGGTTTGGTTCTCCAAGAGAATGTTACTAAGTTTGATAAGAAACAGAAGAAATCGAAGAATAGGGGTGAACTTGATGTCATCGATGACGCAGAAGCTTCATTCATGGATCTTTTTAATGTCAATGATGCAGAAGATCTAGAACAAGGAGATGTAAGAAAAGTACATGATAAAGTATATCCGGATGTGAATTTGGTGGGCAGCACTGAACCCTCCCTGGCCAAGCGTAAGGGTGCTAAAAAGCGAAACATGGAACCTTTATCATATCCAACATCCGATATTGGAACAGGAGGGGCATCAACATGGGATGATGAGTAATAAACTCATAATTATCTGGAGATGTGCTGATGCTTCAAGATTAGGAGCTGAGGATTATAAATAAGTCTTACAACTCTGTTAGGCTTCTCATTGGTCATACTTTTCATGCTCTTGGAGCTATAATAATGGTAATGTGAATTGTTCCCATAATCCCATCCATTGGCTGAAACAGTAATGAGGTGTTGTGGGCGCATGAATCAAACTTGACTGGTGCAACATTAATATTATCAATTTTGTGTTGCTCTAATGAGTGATTGAAGTAGGTTTTTCTTACCTTTGTACGTTTTACGAGACTTTAAAGTTACAAATCAAACTGAGTTCTGTCTTTTTGCTAACCTTTGAGTTGTTGAAATGGGTTATATATGTTACATCTTGTTCTAGAACATAATATTTCTATTCTTTTTATTACATTATCTTTGAAGGCAAATAGAAGAACTCTACATTTTGGTGACGAATCATTTGGAAGTTCAATATCTCTGGCTTGTAGGAATTTCAACTTGCATTTTTATGTGAAAATAGGGGTTTCCAATAAAGCAGCTTGCATGTAACGTGATTTTACCGGCAAAATATGCAAAAGGGTTAGGCCGTTAGGTTATTAACAGATGTGAAACGTAAAAATAAAACACATATTTGACGATTCTGATATTTGTCCTTCTCCAACATCAACTGCTACTGCTGTCAATTATTCTAATTTTCACGACAAATGATGCTCGCGGCTGCGTTTGTTTACTGCCGTTTAACGGTATTCACTTCCCTACATTTTTAATGTGCCCAAAAAGTCACATGATATCTTGTATCCTCATTATTGTTTTCAGATTTTCCCTTCCATAATTTCTAGTCTAATTAGTAATTTCTACCAACTGTCTACTATATAAATGTCATCCCCTCTACGTAAATCTAATAGTCTTGGAAATTTGCGTAAACCTCACAGCAACGCTTCTTAGCAGTTAGCATTGCTTTTACTCTCTACCTTTCTGCATTGATGGACTCTAATTTTATACAAGTTTTGCCTTTAACCCCTTCAACATTTGTCATTTGTTGCCAAACACATCCATAAATATAGGGGTGTTGTAGGGCTCGGTTGAGTTGGGTTTATGGCGGGTTGGTTCGAGCTCACTAATTTATTTGGCGGGTTGGGTTGAGTTGGGCTAAAAAAAATTGAGTCAACCTAAATCAACCCAAACCAAACAGTAGCGCGTTGGTTTGGGTTGAGTTGACGGGTTGGCCCATACTAATTTTTTTATTTTTTATATATTTATTTTATAAAAAATTTGGTCCCTCTTAATTTTTTTTTCTTTAATTTGGTCTTTCACAATTTGTTTTTTATGGACTAAATTGAGAATAAAAATTTATTAATTGACCAAATTGTAAAAATAATATTATTTGTGATATTAAAATATAATTTTGACTAAATAAAAATTAATTTTATTTTTTATTTAATATTTTTGCGGGCCGGCGGGTTGGGTTGGGTTGAGCGGGCTCAAAATCTTGAAAACCGCAGCCCAACCCAAACCACAGCGGGCTCAACTTTTTGAACCCAAACCAACCCGCCANATATAAGGCATACAAATCAAAATTACATATTTTCTAGTCAAAGTGTAATTTTAGTTCCTTATCTTCGGGTAAGTTGCAACTAACCTTTATCTTTTTTTTTCCTTTTTACGATTTTGGTTCTATATTTTTTTCAAAAGTTTCACTCTTTAGTCCCAACGATTAAATGTAGTCATATCTATTTATTTTAAGTCAGATTGCGACGAATTTGGAGTCACAGATTATTCTCAACTAGTCCTTTCTTTGTATAGTTGGGGGCCATCAACAAACAATATCAAATTGAGCTCCAAAAGTAAGTCGCTCATTTGATATAAAAAATTGAAGTTGGTCATATGATCATATCTCTTTAAGTATGGTTGTGACGAGTTCATAGCTACATGTTACTCTTAACGAATCTTTTTTTTGTCCAGTTGGAATCGTCAACAAATGAAATCAAATCGGACCTGAAAGTAGTTCTTGAACCAAAAATTGAAAAATTATGGAAAATCACTTTTCAGACTCGATTTGACTTCATTTGCTAACAGTTTCAACTAGACAAAAAAAAAAAATTCATCAAAAGTAACTCGTAGCTTCAAACTAATCGCAATTAGACTTGGAACGAGAAAGATATATAATCAAGTAATCAACTACGTATGTTTGACTATGAAACGAGGAGCCACTTTTGGAGCCGAATTTGACCTTGTTTGCTGATGACCTTTAATTTGATAAAGAAATGACTCGTCAAGAATAACCTTTACTCCGTAAAATAAGCAGAAAAATATGATCAACTTCGCCCGTTTAACTATGAAACGAGCATCCCACTTGCAGAGCTAAATTAGACCTTGTTTGCTGATGACATTAATTAGAAAAAAATAATTCGTCAAGAGTAACCTATAAAAACTAATTAATCAATTTAATCATCAAATTTCTAAGTTATCCTTTCGTGGCAATAATAAAATGTAATATAAAGTGATCAATTTTTCTAAGAGTAAACAAAAACTTACATGATTCTGATCAGTTCTTAAAATTTGTTTATTATAATTAGATTAACATACATATAAAATCATATAGTTAAATACATTTTAATTTGATAACAAAACGTTGTTCAAAAAAAATTAATAACAAAACTATTTTAGAAAATAATGACCAATTGTAAGATGTCATGCTTTAGGTAATTCGTAAATCTCAAATACTAAAAACATGACAATTACGTGCACCTTAAAAACTTTCTCTTCACTATATGTTAGTTGACTCTATTATAATATTTACTTTGATTGAAAATAATCGAGTGCATGTACCATGTTTATTTCTCAACGCCAAAAAGAAAGAAGAACGGGTTCAGAGATTACAATAATATGATTATATGAAGAGAATAAAAAGTACAGTATATATCAAATTATCATTGTTACGCGTTGTTCCAAAAAAAGTAGTGTAAACGTAATCAATTATCAAAGAGAGGCCTCAGGCACAAATATTTATATGGTGACGCACATGTATAATTAACCACAAACACGTTGGGCATACCAAATATACAATAAGGTGCGGCACAACATTTTAGGCCTTACTAGATAGACTTCAGAACACTAAAACGGAAAACGTGGAATGATTAGGTAATACGGAGTATGATTTGCGATTAGCTATATGGATTTGAGTCCCTTCCAAGCTAGCTAGAAAAATGTTGGATAACGTTACGCAATAAATTTGAGGGACCGCTTAATTAGATTTAGGGCCTAATATATAAATATAGTATGTTTTTAGCATTAGTTATTTGCAATTATTTTTGGGCTCATTAATTTACTCAAATCTCTAACTTGTTTGACAACAAATTGTAATCAATCACTTCTAGTGGTAAGCAAATTAACTTTAGTAGTAAGTTTATACTTTCTTCTGATTGGGATTATTAATAGGTATTACCCATAATAGCTTGGGTTTTTAAAGAAGAATTGTCGAGTTAATGGATTATGTTGGGCTTAATTTAATTACGTTGTTAACCGTACGTATAATAATGAGCAAAATGGCCAAAAAACATTTTTGGGGTTGGGGTGGGAACATAAGAAAACCATATATGATTAATAAATTAAAGAGACAAGCGTTGGATACATGCGCACACGCATGTATTTATATTATTATATATCTTTGAAGAGTCTTTTAGTAGTAGATAAAAAATAAGATATATAAATAAATATAAAATAAAATAAAATAATCCCCGAATAAAAAAGGACAAAACCATAAAACCTATGTCAAGTTTCTTATATCTTGCTATCAAGTTCTCTAATCAACATTTCACATGGGGCAAAAATTTTATACATGACCTATCATGACAGAGAAAGAATATTAAATACCACTTTTTACCTGACCAATCATTGAAGAGAGAGAATGAAATTAAAACTTGTGATTGAAGGAACTTGATAGCAATGATATAAGAAACTTGATATAAGTTTTTTCCACTAAAAAACCTCACTAAATTAGGGATTAATATTTTAAATTTAAATTTCAATCCACAATTTTCATTTATTAATAATGGAGAATAATGAATTAATGATGTCATCATAAAAAAAATTCTACTTCATCATCATAAAAAATTAATTACAATTGAATTATTTATAATATTTTTTTATAAATCTAAATTCAATTTTTTTTATATTTTATGTACATATTATATGTCCTAATGCAAAGCCTCTAGTAATATATATATATCCTCAAAAATTAGTCTCTTTTTTGTAGATTTCAATTTGATCATGTATTTTTAAATTTTTTAAATAAATACAGATAAAGTTTTTTTTTCATGACTATATATCTATCTCAATATAATCAAAATTTTAAAAATTTTAATGGATTAGTATTAATTAATCAAATAAAATTTACTTATACTGATAAAGTAATATAATTTTGTGTTTATGATAAGTATATATTTGAGTCTTGTTTAAAAGTGATAATTAGTAATGGGTTGGATTATCTTGGACAAATGCCCCAACTCACACCTTGAAAGTATTAATAATTATCTCATTAAATTACTAATTAGATATAGAGTTATTTTGTGACAAATTTTAATTATATGTTTTACAATCAGATATTTGGTAAGGCTATCAATTTCATTTGATACATACTTAATTTTGAATTTTAAACTTAAGCAAATCAAATAATATCCCATAGTAGTGAATCTTTTAAAAGATTTCCCTTATCTATCACAAACCTTATATATACCAGGTTTATTCTCATAAAGCCTATGACTCTAATTTTCATGACTTTAGTACCTTCGAATTTGACTATCATGAATTCAAAGCCTTCAAGTAAATATTTATTATTTTATTTCTCCTAATTTTATTGATATCATCTTGATCCCTAATTTCTTTCACAAAACTGTTTTCTTGTTTTCTAGTCTTGATGATCTACTATTTTTTTTTTTTTTCTTTGGCCCAAGTCTTGATCAACTATTTCAAATGTACGTAAAATGACATTTTGATTTTGGGTATTTAGTATTACCATTTTCCAAAATGGAAACGCCGGTGATTGATAAATAAAATGTCTAATCTATGATGGTTCCCCACCTAAGCTAGCGATGAAAAAGGATTAAATGCTTTGAATATTACTTAGTCCTAAGTTGACACCCACTGTTGACTCCAACACGCCTTTACTTATTAATTTATTCAATTTTTTTCTTTTTAGTATTTTTTTATTTTCCTATCGTTTTGCTATAAAACGCACTCCCATTCAAGAAACACATCTATCTTTGCCTTCTTCTCAAGTTTCAAATACGGATTCGCCTATTAATTATTTCTTACGCTTAATGGATTCGTCTTCAGTTTCAGAGATTATCTCCGACGCCGGATCTTCAATCTCCACCGTCCATTCCGACGTCATCCAGACTCACATCCTCACTCGTCTCGACGGCCCATCTCTCGTCTCCGCTTCATGCGCCTCCTCTCACCTACGCCACGTCAGCACCACCGACGACAACCTCTGGAAAAATATCTGCACCGCCACGTGGCCCTCTCTCGACGACCCACTTCTCCGCCACGTCATCTCCACCTTCCCCAGCGGTCACCGTTCCGTTTTCTCCGATTCCTTTCCTTCCCTCCATCATACTAATCCTAATCCTTCCCGTTCGTTGATCCCGTCGACGACAACGGAATTAATATGGGCCGTGGATATGTACTATAAGGAGAAACCCATATTGTCACGAGTCCAACACACCGAGGCCCAATCACATTGGTTCATGTGTTCACCGTTATGGGTGGACATACTTGACTCAAAAGAACACGTGGCGACGCCGGTGAAATACGTGATGAAAGACGAGGAGTTGCTGAAACACTTGGAGGAGAACTTGAGTTTGAGCTGGATCGTGATCGACCCGACCCGGAAGCGGTCGGCGAATCTGTCGAGCCGGAAGCCGGTGTCGGTGGAGCGACACTGGCTGACGAGGGACCTAGAGGTGGTGTACGCGGTGGTGATGGCGCGTGGGGATGACGATGATGAGGAGGAGTTGGTGCAGTGGAAGATAAAGGTCACGTGCGGGGGGAAGGTTGGAGGGGAGATGCACGTGAGGGGGGTGAGCTTGATGGTGGAGGATATGGAGGGAAGGCACGTGAATGGGAAGGAAGGTGTGGGGATATTGCAAAGAGTAATGGAGAATGGGAAAAGGAAGAAACTGAATGGAGAGGAAACAAGAAGGAAGTATCATAAGTTCTTGGCGATCAAAAGAGAGAGGAAAGAGAGGAAACAAAGGATAGAGAAAGTAATGGATATAATTTCTGTTGTGCTAATCATTGTAATCTTCCTATTCTTTTCTTGCTTTCTGTTCTTCTAAGTCAAGTTAAACAGAGAGAAACAAAATAGGATTTATATATAATGTAATTATTTATACATATATATATAGCAAGTAATGAATTATATTAGGCAACAATATTAATTTGTCCCCAAAATTTACACTGATTATCAATTTCATTCTCAATATTGAAAATCTACGTGATTAATGATATATAATGTAAAATTTATTGAAAAAGAAACTAAAATCTTAACTCATATTGAAAAACATGATGCCGTCTCTTTTTAATTTATCGAAAGGAGTTAGTTAAAAGATAAAATTGACTAAAATGTAAAATATTGAAAATAAAATTGACAACAAAAAAAATATTAGGGACGAAATTGACAATTGATGAAAAATTTGTAAATGAAATTAATACTTTTGTCATTATATTATTATTGGTTGTACGTCTTAAATATCTTTGCTTGGAACTAACTACTAGTAAATTAATATCAATCGCCATGCAATATGCTAGCATGCAAGAACAACCATATATATATATATAGTTTTATAACATTGTAAAAGAAAGTGGATTAGTTGTTTCTACTAAGATTATTCACATCCTTGGATTAGTTATATATATATATATATATATAGTGCAATCAATTATTCACATCCTTGACTAAAATTGTTTCTTATCTTTTTTGGACTTTATCTAATTAAGCTGTGATGCTGGTTTTGATGTCACAGGTTTAGGTTGATGTTTTGTTTTGCTTGTTTGATTGGTGTGTGTATTGGTTTCTGGTTTTTCTAACAAAATGTTCTATTGTTGGCCAAAAAAAAATCTAATTAATTAAGCTGTGACCTAATTTGATCTAATGTATTTTCAGAATAAACTAGAATATCTAATTTTTATTGAATACAATTTATAGAAGTTTGGATCTGGTGAATTAATCCTGATCGATGAGCGTTAATTCTATATATGTAAGTTTTTGCTCAATTATTTATTTTACTCTTCACCGTTATTATTACATTATATTTATAGTCCACCATAAACTTTCATATTTAAGCTCTAAAAGTAGATTTGGTTAAAAAAAAAGCTCTAAAAGTCGATATATGTGCTAGCGATATATATATAAAAAATGAAGTAATTTTTATATGATGTAATGATATTAATTAAAAACATTATATATATATGAGTCGAAAATAAATTTGGTTGGTGAAAGTACTATCCATCCAACAGCCATGAGAGACCTCAATAGAATTTTGCAAAGAGAGAGGAAAAAGATGAAAGCCACTTAGGAAGGAAAGGTTCAAACCACAAAGCTAAAGGACATGATTTCAGAGAGAACTAATGAAAAGTTGATTGATTGGTGTCATTATTTCACGATTTTATAAAACAAATTAAAATAAGGGAAAAGGAAAAAATGCAAGTGAAATTATTTATATCATGCCATAAATTTTTTAAAAAAATCATAAAATTTATGTATATATTTTTTATGATTGATTTCTCACACAAATAAAATTTCATTAATTACATATTTTTGTTTTGTTAACAGTTTATATAAATATATAAACATTTTATATAAGCATAATAAAATTGGTAAGTGGACTACCACTTGTGTTACTTCCAAGTCCAACTTTCAATAGAGACTGATCGGCGGCCCAGACATCATGCACTTCTTCTTATCTTTTGCTTTTGAATTTTGTGATCGATTTGTCTTTTTTTCCACAGTTCATCCATAGAAAATATTTATACTTAGTCCAATATAAATCCTTTTATGTTAAAACAGCAACATATACACTTCATTTAATATTTTAACTCAAGTATTTTGGAGTTTAGGTTAACAACATATACACAAGCCATCAATTATACAAATTTTTCTCTTTGTTCTTTTTGAGACCATATACATAGTATATATTATCCGACCTAGTTTAATTAGATACAATTTATTTAAATTTCTTTCTTATCTAATATGATTAAAGTCATATATATAAATATGCATGTATTCTCCAATGTGAAAATATGGTAATTGACTTGGTCACAAAATATGATATAACTAAAAATTTGAATGACTGTAATAATATAGTCGTCTATCCGTACGTTCATGGTCGCCTATGTGCAAATTATAATAATTGAAGTTTGAAAGAGTAATTTGGAAATTGATTTGGACGTAGAAACAAAAAAAGATGATGCGTGATATATAGTTTAACTTGATCATTAATTAGAAATTAAAATGGTGGAAATTGAGAGGCAAGTGATAAACACAAGTCAAAAGTCACAAGCATGAGATTTGACGTGTGGGCTAGCTCTCACGTCCAAGTCTTCTCTACAGCCAAGTCAAGTTGAGTTTGAAGATTACGCTGTTTTTACCTTATTTTCGTTACATGTATCAATTAATATTCAATCGTGTCATCGTGTGACGTGTGCAGTTTAGAAAGGGGCCGATAATTTATAAATTGCTCACAGTCTAAGTCCACTGGGCATTATATGGGCTTAACAATAGGCCCACGTAGATATAAATCCAAGGTTGAAGTGAATTTTTGATCCCACAATTTTTGCTCAAGTCTCAATTTAGTCCTATAATTTTTTTGTTGCAATTTTGGTCTCATATCTTTTGCTCAGGCCACAGATTTGGTGTCATATCTTTTGGTCAAGTTGAAAAATTAGTCTCATATCTTTGCAAAAAGTTTCACAGTCGGTCCCACATGACCCCAAAATATGAGACTAATTATACACCCGACCTAAAGATATAGGACCAATTCTACAACCTGATCAAAAGATATGGAATAAATTATGCATCCTGACTCAAAGATATGAGACCAAAAGTGCAACAAAAAAGTTACAGGACCAAATTGAGACATGTGAAAAATTTATGGGACCTAAAGTGAACTTCAGCCTAAATCCAAAATTCCAGTGGAGGATTGAAAAACGAAGGAAGAGGTTAGCGTGGACCCTAGTTTATCCGCTTAACGCCGACGTGGCAGCCTATTATTGAATAAGAACCCGATCTTCGTAATCCCAGGGCAAGATTTGAAACACCAATCAGGTTTCACGAAACCCATTTTACATTTGCGATTTCAGATCATCCTCATCACTCACATCGAACAGAACAGAGAGAACGAAAATGGCAGCCACCACATTCGCCACACCATCCACCGTCGCAGGACTCGCCGGCAGCTCATTGTCGTCGTCGTCGTCGTCCACGTCACGCCTCACTTCAGGTTAATTTCCCTTCGAAACTCGCGCCTTCTAATTTGAGCCGTTAGATCTTTGATTTATGTGAGCTTGTTTGGTTGCAGGATTTTTGAGGTCGCCGGTGATGGCAAGGAATCCTCTGAGACTCACGGTATCGCACGCATCGGGAGGAAGGTTTACATGGTAATTAATTTACGAATAAGAATCGCATGTGAGTTAATTAATTATGAAATTGTGTGTTTGAATTGGGGATTTGATTTTGATTTTGATGACAATTAAGCTTCGAGAGGGACTGGCTACGGAGGGATTTCAATGTGATCGGGTTCGGGTTGATCGGGTGGTTAGCTCCATCTAGCATACCCGCAATCGATGGCAAGAGTCTTACTGGATTATTCTTTGAGAGCATTGGAGCTGAGCTCTCTCACTTTCCTTCACCTCCTGCTCTCACTTCTCAGTTTTGGTTTGTCAAAATCTATTTCCCACTTTATTTTTTTCTTCAAATTATTGCTCATGCTTATTCCTTTACAAATTATACTATTTCAGATTTCGATAAATGCCTGATTTTCAATTATGCTCCTAACGTTTGCGATCATTTTCGGTTATGCCCCTAACGTTTCATTTGTATCAGTTGTGCCCCCAATGTAAAACGTTAGTTTCAATTATGCCCCCAATTTCAATCATCCACAAAAACAAACACCATTTTTGCACGATTTGAGCTCGATTTTGATCAGATTTCATATGGGTTTTAATTTTCGGACATCACAAACTTGATTCCTTGGATCAATTTCAAAGATTAAGTTTAAAATAGCCCCAAATTCGAAGAAAATCGGGCCCGATGAACCCCAAAAAGGACCAAAACGAAATGCAGCAAAACGAAGCATTTTTCTCAAAATTTCTATGTGCAAAATGATCCTTAGGAGTCGAAAATGAGTACCCATATGAAATNCGGGTGGTTAGCTCCATCTAGCATACCCGCAATCGATGGCAAGAGTCTTACTGGATTATTCTTTGAGAGCATTGGAGCTGAGCTCTCTCACTTTCCTTCACCTCCTGCTCTCACTTCTCAGTTTTGGTTTGTCAAAATCTATTTCCCACTTTATTTTTTTCTTCAAATTATTGCTCATGCTTATTCCTTTACAAATTATACTATTTCAGATTTCGATAAATGCCTGGTTTTACCATCAATTTTTTTTGTATGCATGCAAGGGTTACTTAACCGTTACTTACTTTTATTTTGTATGGGCCTTACTTATCTTTGGTCAGTTTTTAATTTGATTTTATATTTTTTTTCACACTATTGGTTCATATCTTTGCATCAAGTTTCAATTTGGTCTCATATTTGTGTTGCATGTTCCATATCTTTCGGTTGATTGTAAAATTGGTCTTATATTTTTAGTTTTTGGATCAGGTGAAGATCATTTTGCTAAGATATGAGACTAAATTTTCAACTTGACTAAAAGATACAAGACTAAATTGAAATCGTTTCTAAAGACATGAGACTAAAATTATAACAAAAAAGATAGAGATTAGAGGCTAAATTTACACTATGATTTTGTTTTTTGGACATGATGCAAGAATTGCTGCATCCAATTATGGGCTTCCAGTCTCAATGGAGATAGTAAAGCCCATTCCTTATTGTAAGACCATAATGTCCAAAAATAAAACCTTTACAAAATTAGGTCCCACCGAGTTTTGAACTCGGGTTACTGGATTCAGAGTCCAATGTCCTGACCATGGGACCAGACACGTACGTACGATCTGCCTTTAAAATAAAAGAACAATGTAAAATTTTGAAAACCTGCCAAAGCAAAATCCTAATGAATGATGATGAATGGTGCGTGATGATGAGCAGGCTATGGTTGGTGACGTGGCATTTGGGGCTCTTCATCGTACTCACTCTAGGGCAAATTGGGTTCAAAGGAAGGACCGACGACTACTTTTGAGTCATCAATCATCAGCTTTCGTGGTCTCTAATTTTCTTTTCCTTTTATTCCCCCACCTTTGTAATCTGTAATCTATGACTTGTACCACCTTTTTTTCTTTCTTTCTTGTTTCTCCTATAATTAATGATCATCTACGTACGTAATGTTTTCCTCCATTAATTATTGTATATTGTAAAACCAGTACTACTCATGTTTGTTCTTAATTTGGCACTATTTTAATGCGCTCCAAATATAACGTGTAAAATCTCATGCTTCCTTCTAGTGTTGCAATATCTGTGAGTGGCATGTTTCGGTGTGGGAAAAGACTTGTAATCAATCACCCATGTTTGGATGGCATGTTGTTAAAAATTATTTTAAGGAACAGACCTTTTCTACACACACCCTGATTCCTTAACATGTGAATGAGGAAGGATATTCAATAATTTAAAATTAAATTCCATGCTGTCTTGTGTCTTCCTGTACCTCATTTTTTTCATTCAAATTTATTATCCCTCGCCAAACCAATCATGCTAATTAGTTCCACCATGTGTTAGCCACTCTGTCAGATTGTCTGGTGAAAAGTAAAATTGACATTTAGGACAACCAGTTTTCATTTTAACAAAAATAATTAAATAAATAACCTTTCTTATATATACTGTCAATTTGGAAGCTCTCTCGGGAGATTCTAAATGGACCCTAGAAAAATTGTATAAAGCTGCAGCCTCCATGAAACAAAAATACGGGACAAAAATCATCCACACTCAAATGCCACTGCTATATGTAAGTTTCGAGGAAAATCTAGCTATGAAGATTTTGGACAATTATAGTTTTATTCTGGGGAAATTGTATATATATATTTTATTTCTTAGCCTAGCTAGTTATAATAAAATTGTAGGTCCCTGAACAATTTTGATTTATTAATACTAATTCCCTCTATATACTGCGAAACTCGTTCATAGTTAAATAATTAAGAGATGACTCAACTATTTATATAATGTACAAACCAAACTCTGGATTTGCATTGAGTGTGTAATTTACTGCCCAATGGGCGAAGGAAAGGAGAGAATGGTGGAAGAGGTGGTGGGTGGGTCCTTTACTGTTACACCATTGGATTTGTTTAATCTCAAGAATTCACGATCCATGATTGATTACCAGGGTCCCACCTCGTGATTTCAGATTTCGAACGATTTCTTTGTATCATATAATTTACCTCAATCATTTCTAGCTTCTACAATCTACCATCTATATAATATTCATATATATTATTATTAGTTTATTACTTCCCTTATTTGTAAATTTTAATTNTACTTGCATTTTAATTATTATTTGAAATTAAACATAATAACCTTATGTATGTGTGTGAATTAAGGATTAAGGAGAAAAAGAGGAGAGAGTGATGAAAAGAGGTTTTGGAAAGTTGATGATCATTTGAAGAAAGAGAACGAGCGATTAATTTTTAACTATTTATTCTCCCTCTTTCTTCATAAATTCTAACTATTTTGAATTAAAATATTTTAAAGAAAGAGTTATTTTTTAAAACAAACAAAAAAAAGTAGAAAGAGATTACTCTACCTTCCCTTCACATTCTAATTATCCAAACAATTAAAGACTTTTGCCGTATGTGTAGGAATATGTAGTTTTAGTTATGAGCCCAGTTGAGGCCGAACTAAGAGAGGTAGGGCAGAAAGCTAGTGTTTCCTTTCTTGTTATTTTCAAGTCAACTTCTGTCCCTAGTCCCCAATCATATACACGAAAGAAAAGAAACAAATCAAAATGATAAAAGTTACTAATCGATATATCCCAACCTTGTTGAAATTCAAGTATCTTGCATATTTTTGATACCAATCATATCATATAATAGTACATATATATGCTTCCTTGTTTGATTGAAGTAGATCTTGATTATTAGGTCTAAGCTACACATGAACGGTCTTCTTCAATTCCTTTGATCTTTTATAATAACTAATAAGTAATAATTGTTTTTACTAAACTTTTTTCAACGCCTACTAACAAAGTTCCCACATCAATAGTGGGAATCAAACTCACAACCTTGTGGGTTATGAGTCAACCAACTTTTTACCAACTGGGCTAATCTTTATTAGCACTTTTATTGAACATTTTGATTGATTATATAAACTGGGAGAAAATTAATGATTCAACTATATATATTGTATTTATTTTGGATGATCAACACTTACACATGCATTCACCAGAATAGTTAGCTCGATCACTTTCGGCTACGTTATTACATTAGGTCCAAAAGTTGATTATATAATTTGAGATCAACTTGATTAATCAGTCATATCTTATTAATTGACAGGTATATTAAATTGCTATTAAAGTAGACATTCATTTTTATCAAAACAAAAAATGTAATCAATAAGTATATATATTTCTTAAACAATTTGTTGGAGATTATTTTACTTGATTTGGGAGCAACGTTTTCAAACTTTTGTAAACTGTGTGTCTCAATTATTGTCAAACAATGTTTGGATTAGTTGAACATGCCTGCTCTGATCTTAATTCCCCAAGTTGAAATTGTAGAAAAGTCGTTATGCAATGTGAGCAGCATATTCAATAATTAAGATCAATGTTACAGAGAGGATTGAGTTTATCGTTGAATTATTTTAAATTAAATATTCATTTAAAGTAAAAAAAAATAAAACTCATTAGAATTAATTTTTTAATATTATAATAGGAGAAGACGGTGTTGGATTACGTAAAAAAAAAAAAGAATAGAATGTAGAGAGGAACATTCCAGGTGAGAGAAAGAAGTAAATATAATAATTATATATTATATTTATAGGAGGGAGTATTGAATTGAGTAAAAATGAAACAATACAGAGAACCAAGTCGAATATAGGAAATGGCGTTGATTCGGAAATTGGAACACATGCACGTCCTCCATAGATTCCACGTGCCCATCACGTGTCTGCCACGTCCTCTTTCTCTTTCTTTCTTCTTCGCGTCTTTTTAAGTCTTTCTTCTTCTTCTTCTTTCTTCTGACAATCCCAAATTACCACTAACCACTCTCTCTGTCTCCGCTCTCTTATCTTCTGAAAACCAAAACGAAGATTTCTGTTTCATATTTGACATTTGACAACCTGCTCAAACTTCAATTCCCATTTCAATCGAATCTTTCTACTTTCGACACCTTCCCACTTTCTTCGCTACCTCCTCAAATCTCTCTCCACATTCAATTTCAATCTACGAGATCGAGGAGAGAAGCAAGATCTCTTCTATGTATATATATGTATGTATATATGTATGACCCACTTTTAATTTCTTTCCTGAATTCGAGGCTCAAAAGTGGTATCCAACTCCAATCCCTCCTTCCAATGTCCCAATCGCGTAATAAATCTCGCCGATTCTGGATGTTACGTCCCTGAATTTTGGTCCCGCTACTTTTTCTTCTTCCCACCATGTCCTCTTGCCACCCTCTCGATTATTCCGAGAACCAAAACAAGATCAGGAAGCGAGGTTGTTCTTCTTCGTCTTCGTCTTCTTTCGCCCGAAGGTACCGATTTAAGCGAGCCATTCTGATTTCAAAAAAAGGAGGTTCCACAACTCCTGTACCGATGTGGAAGACTCATACGACGTCGTCGCCGCCGCCGCCTTCCGTCGCGATCCATATGCCTTCTTCTCGCGTCAGCTGTGAAGACAACGACCTCTCTGTGTCGGCGAGAAAACTCGCTGCCACATTGTGGGAAATCAACGATTCGAAAGATCTGGAGGTAGAGCAAGTGAGAAAACAGAAAGCGGTACTTAGAAACAGAGAGAAACCTGTGAGATCATCGAGATCGGCCTTACTGCAATCTCATATGTCAGATCCATCGTATAGTCCTATATCAGAGGTTAATTCTTACCACATTTTAATTTCTCAACTGTTTTCATTATGGTTCAATTCATCCGTTCATGTATAGGATCTAAATTAAAATAATATTGCTTCTGCTTGAAAATTCGTGGTGCAGATGAAAGAGGTCAAAGGTGAACGCTACAGAAGAGTGTCTGGTAAACTTCAGTTAGCTGATTACTACTTCGGTGGTTTCGATGGTATTAGCAATACCAGTTTCATGGAGGTATAAGACCAAATAAAATGAATAAATTATTATACTCCTGTCATTATAATTTTCCGTATTTAATGGCCGCCCAGTTATTTTAAAAACCTTTTTTTTTATATTAATGGATAGGAACTGAAGATAGACAAAGACAACAATAATGACACATGACATAAGCTGGCTACGAGTTTTTAAATTTTTTTGCTATGGCTCTTATCTTATAATGACAAGTTTTCTGTTAACATGCTAGCGTGCCTTCTTTTTTTTTTTTTTTGTTATCCACATTGTAACAACAAAAACCTTAGCTAGGTATTAAAAAATATATTGTTAACCTTATTAGTGACTGCAGTCAAAGTTATATACGGATCTTATTGATTAATTACAAATTTTATCTGACATTTGGCCTAGTACTGCATGGTAATTTGATTAATTTGTTGATTATAGCAAAACTCAGTTGACCATAATGTGAACTGCAGGTAGCAAATCAGCCGAGAAACAAGGCTTGTGGTAAATGCACTGGTGGTGTTAAGAACCGTTTGAAGGAGGCAAGAAGTGGCCTATCTACATCTAAGAAGATTCTAAAAGTGTTAAATCAAATGATCCTTCAAGAGCAGCATTCATCAAGCATACCCCTGATCATGGCTTTGGGCAGTGAGCTTGATCGGGCTTGCAACCAGATTGATCAATTTATCCATGAACAGGGCTCAAACGAGAATGAAATTGATCACATCGTGAAGCGTTTTGCTGAAGAGAAGGCTTCTTGGAAAAGAAGAGAACGAGAAAAGGTTCGTGATGCCATAACACACATAGCGGAAGAGCTTGAGGTGGAGAAGAAGCTAAGAAGGCAAACTGAAAGGTTGAATAAGAAGATAGCCAAGGAAATGGCTGATGTAAAAGCTTCCCACTTAAAAGCATCGAGAGAGCTTGAAAGGGAGAAACGGGCAAAAGAGATTCTAGAGCAAATTTGTGATGAACTAGCTAAAGGTATTGGGGAAGACCGAGCACAAGTAGAAGAACTGAAAAGGGAATCAGAGAAAGTTCGGGAAGAAGTGGAAAAGGAGAGGGAAATGCTTCAGTTGGCTGATGTTTTACGAGAGGAGAGAGTCCAAATGAAGCTTTCAGAGGCTAAATATCAATATGAGGAGAAAAATGCTGTCCTCGAAAAGCTGAGGAATGAGCTGGAGTCCTTTTTGAGAACTAAAGAAGATGATGAAGAAAAAGGCGATATTCCACCGGAGTTAAAAAAGATGAAGGATCTTGAGTTTTATTTGAACAAAACCTGTTGGGGGCTTCAGACTGCTGAGGAAGAGGATGATTTGGATGTTGGAGATGGAGTGGAGCAAGAAGGAGATGACTCAGCGGACAGTGATCTCCATTCCATCGAATTAAACATGGACAATGACAGTAGAAGCTACAAGTGGAGCTATGCTTATGAAAATGAGGCTCAACGTGATTCTAATAGAATTTCAATGGAAAAAGAAAGCATTGGAAGAAAATCTTTCTCTGAGAAAATTCAGTGGGCAAGTATTTGCTTTAACAAGGGAACTTCCGGTTGTAAGAAGAGGGATTTTGGCATAAATATTCAAGAAGTTTCTGGTGCACAAGCACAGATACAAGACGATAAGGATGAAAATGAGACCTATAGGACTATCATTGGTTCCCAAGGTTGCTTGTCATTGGCTCAGAGATGTAGTCAAACGTTGGTTTTGCCCGACACAGGTGGCGAATCTGAGGATAGTTCTGTGGTCTTGGAGAGAGACGATTTCAAGCAAGAAGCAGCAGGGAGAAAACCCAGGGTGTCAAGAGTTTTTGACAGTTAGTGCAATACCTAGCTGCTATTATTTTAAGTCCAAATAATTAGTGATTGATTTCTCGAATATGTAATGTTTCATGTCCATTATCACCGCTATAATGTTGCATCCATAAAAGTTATATATAGGAAGAAAAATGTAAATATTTAATAGAATAGCATACAACAGTTTTGATTTTTGTTATCTGTCTGTGCCAACTTTTGTAGACGAAGGCATTCTCATCCAGTCATCCCCTTTGAAATTGTTGAATCTACTGTGACGAAATTCCCGGCTAATAATGACACGTAGAGGACTCTCCATAATTTTTATTTTTGAAAAGAAAAGAATGGAGTTTTAGGTTTGAAAAGCTGAAAAGGCAACTGCAACTACTCCTCTGACTCACTGAGTTAGAAAACATTATGGTTTGAGGCGTATGGTTGTGATTTAAATAAAAGAGTACTGTCTGGCGTTGACAGCCTGACAGAGATTGCATTATTGGATACTTCGAAGGATTCAAACATTTGAATACCGTCCTCTACGCCATGCTGCCTTTTGTTTGGATATTAACCATTACTGGACATCCTCGTGCGTAGGATCATTTATATTTCTTTTTTTTTTCTCGGTAGAAATTTATATTTCAAATCAGAAGTCACATTGCTACACAATATACTGCGTTTTCCCAAAGTTTTCATTTCGTTATGGATGTTTATGTTGAATTTATTTTTTCGGCCCAAGACTCATCGAATACCTTGTTCTTCCTTAAATTTGGTCAAACCGTTGTTTAGGTATCTCATGTTCATAACCAATTCATTGATCATAGGGCCTTCGTCAATCCAGAAAATCAAAGTGTTATTATTTATGTATAACGACGTCGCACTTAATTTTGTATGCCTTAATATCCCAAAAGCCCTTTCCAGTTAAATCTCCCATTTTCACACTTTTTACATATTCCAGGTTACATAAATATTACATTAATACAAGGCAATGTACATGTACTATACAAGTGATGACATAACAGCTGCTAATAAGTAATAACAATGACACGTGAGGTTAAGATGATAGCATCCGTCCAACATGTGAGGGGTAAAAGGCCATAAAATGAGGAGGTTCAGAAATTGCTTATCACAAGAGGGAGAAGAGGTTACTTGTGAGTGTCCTCAGCTTTTGACGATATTGATGTAAAAGCAACTGGCTGTGTTGGATGGTCCCTCACTGTCAAGCTGAACACTTCAGGCCTTGAGTAGTGTCCAACCACGTCAAAATCAAACTTTGCCCTTGCTATCTCTCCCAGATCTGGACACCATTATCAAGATTTAGAGTTTTTTGATGCATCACATTAAAAAGCAATCAAAGCAATCAAGCCCTCCTCCTCTAGGCTTTATCAATAAAAAGACTGAAGCAAATGAAAAGCACTCACCCAAGAACCCTAGAGGCCTAGACCTCTAAACAGGGAAAGAAAATATGCCATCATGGAGAGACATAAAGGGGTACTTCCCATGAGAGTTGAGACAGTTTTATAGTCCTAGACCTAGCCATAAATGCTTATAGGGCCTTGGACAGTCATGGGAACAGGGAAAGGTAATATGTTTTTGAACAGTCTGGCTAAACCTCAAGTTTCAACACAAATGTCTCAATCAAGTGGTGCGATCAAAGGTCCAATTAGTTCACCTTTTCAGTTCATAAATTGTTTTGGCTCTCTTGATGTTGACATACCCATGCAAGGTAGATGAAAATCTTCAGGAATACTTGCTATGCTCTACTTTGGACTCCTTGATGATGTTAAAAAGTGAAGGGCATTCCCGGATAATCAAAATATTATTTACATTTGACCCTCCTCCTCCCCCCAAGAAAAAAAGACATTCAAAAATTTTGAACAGTAACATAATGTTATTTTTATTATACTTTATGATAATACTAAAAATTATTTAATTTTTTATAATCTCATATTTTATACTTTATATTTTATTGATATATAATTTGAAAACACTGATGATTAAAAACAATTAAATATGTATATAATGTAAATATATTTGAGTCTTTATGGTATATAGTTTGAGGATTTTTTTTTGAAGGGTTTGGGTTTGGTGATGTATTTGGAACTTGGATATAATATGTTTGAAAGATTTTTCTGCGATTTTATATGATTAAATCTCTTGTAAATGGAATCATGTTACATATGCTATTGCAATAGCCTCTAAATTTTTCGTTTGTGGACTCCAATGCTTCATGTGTTCTAACTGAGGAAGAAACTAATGGAGTGTGGCCACTGGATTGTTATACTTTCTCTTATAACTACTGTTTCTTGAAACACATTAATTAAAACATCTCCCCAATAATGTGACCGGCAGCTTAAAACAGATTAACAACAAGCAACTGTATTAAACATTAGAAAAGTACTGCATGACATACCAAGATCTGCTGAGATGAGTGCCTCCCCCTCATAATTTGGTCCTGCAAGAACAGCCCCTGAAGGTGATATTATGACACTACCCCCAGCGCACACAACAGAATCTGGATTAAGCTCCTCTTCAGTGGCTGAAAACACATATTCAGGAGGTGGAGGGTAATCTTTCCTTCTGCAGAATTGGTTTGCTGACAGAACAAAGCATCCACCTTCCAGAGCAATATGGGTCATAGATGCTTGCCACACATCTCTGGCATCAGCGGTAGGCGCACAGTATATCTCAACACCTGGGAAACAAAGTCCTACCATCTTAATTGCCAATGTATCAAACACAGAAAACATCTCCCATAGTGTATTTGGAAGATGGATGAGAGTTGGACATTAAAAGTTCAAACCTTTAGCATACATTGCTGTCCTCAAAAGAGGCATTCTGTTCTCCCAACAAATGGCAGCACCTATTTTTCCAATGGGAGTTTCAAACACTGGAATCGTTGATCCATCCCCAAAACCCCAGATAATCCGCTCCAATGCCGTTGGCATCACTTTCCTGTGCTTTCCAAGGTACCGACCTTGAGAATCAAAGAAGAGAACAGTGCAATAAAGTGTGTACCCATCTCTCTCTATCACACCCATAACTAAATATACTTTATACTTTCCGGCCATTGCTGCTAATCTATCAACTTCAGGACCTACAGCAACAAGATCATCTTGAATAGCAGAAATGCATCATGCAAGGGGAGGCAGGATTTCAACACTTTTGAGTTTACATAATATATGCATAACAAATAAATCATTGACTATATCAAATACGTACTTCAATTAGTGTGTTTTGGGTGACATGTTTCAATGAAATTTTCAGAGGTGGAAATTAGGAATTAAGAAGTTGTAGCAAGAAACAGTATGAGAGAATCCTAACTATAAATGTCTTTACCAGGCACGTCAATGGCTGCAGCATGATACTTGCGGAACTCCTCTTTACCCTTAATGGTGCGGTTGCCAATAGAAACACCAAAATTGGAACCGCGAGGATACCCACCCACAAATGCTTCAGGAAACACAACCAGCTGAGATCCATAGCTCGCAGCTTCAGCCAGCAATCTCTCAGCCTTATCTGCTTCAAATTTGAACAATCATTACCAATTCGAAATCCAATGTCGTACTTTCTCCTAACAACAATATAGTTTGAAGAAGAACACCTTAGCTTCCAAAACCTATAGACAATTATAAATTTATCCAGAAAAACCTACAAAGTTCTAAACACAACCCACTTCTAGAAAACATTGGTGTAGAATTGAAAGTTTATGAAACAAATAATGAATTAAACAGAGTAAAGGTGAAGTGGGCGGAAGAAGGTGAAAGGCGAGATAATTCATAATTGAGAATTAAGAAAGAGAGAGATTGAAGGAGGACCTAGAGTGGCGGGAGTGTCGTAGAAGATGGTGGAGGCCTGGACGACGGTGGCTCGGACGGTGGTGGCGTTGTAATCGGCGCCCATATCAACTTCCGCGAACACAGGCCCGTCGTTGACGACGGCTTCAGAGCTCACAAGCGCCATGCCTTCCTGCGATTTGCTTTCTCCTCCACTGCTTGCATTGCACACTACCCACTGAGTTTTGCTTTATATATTATTAATTTTTTGTGTGAATATTCACATTTCACAGGCTTTATGAGCCGCCATCTGGTAATAATCTGGAAAATTTCCACGTCGAACCCAAATCCATTGTTCGCCAACCTTTTTTTACTTTTTTGGGTGAGTTTGAGTTAGGATAAAGGATATGGATCTACCCAAAATAAGGGGTTCTTGTCTATTGTTGCATACTTCCATTTCCTTATCCCAAAATGGAGGTCCAAACTCAACAAGTTAATGGGCTTCGAGATTTGATCTCAGAAAAAAAGAACCAAGAACCCAAATTTTGAGACCATTAAATACATATGTATTATGCCAAAAAATAAAAGAGGGACAGAATAACGAAACTACAAAAGTGACAATGAATGAAGGGAGCTAATTAATTAAAATACTTTTAATTTAACTGTATATATAGGGTTTGAATATTAATAGTTCGTTTGAATAAGTTTGTGAAAAAAGAGTTTTATTTATCAATTTTTTTAAAAAAATTTTTTTGAGTGAAATGCTAATATTTTTAATTATTAAAATTGTTTGGATACAAAATGACAAAAGTACTTTTAATTAATATAATGAATTAAAAGAATAATTTTTGCAAGTGCCTAAGCTACGAAATTGAACTTCTTAAAAAATTATAATTTCTTTTTCTTACAAATTTACCCAAACAAGATTTTATGTTTATAAAAGGTCTTTTTTTTAATTAAAAAAGTATTTTTTAGATAAAAAAGTCCATCCAAACAGACTCTAATTGTGTTTATTTTAAAATTTAAACTTAAACTTCATCAGTTCATTGTAATTATATACAAATGATAATAATACTAATTAGCGGAAATGAAAAGGTAAAAATGTTTATGTATGGTTCGATTCATATTCAGATGTTCCTTATTTTGAATTCACTGACTTTTAGTTTTTGGTTTCATATATATAGAACATGAGAGGAAACGGAGAAAGCGTAGCTTTCTTTTTTCTGGACGTTGACAAAGCGTAGCTAGTGAGGTAAGAAATTCCTCCAAAGTAGCAAATTGTATACTTCAAACTAGAGTTGTCAAAATGAACTTGTGTGACTCACTTGAGTTGATTTGTCACAAGTTACGATTTACACGAGCCAAAAATCTTAAGTGAATCGAGTTGGCAAAACTTGATTCGCCAACTTGGTAAACCAGATTAGCCCACTAAACTCACTGTTATTAATTTTTTTCAATTTTTTAGTTTTTTAAATTAAAAATATTTTTTTTTATTAACTTTGTTAATAACATTCATGAAAATTAAGGTAAATTATACCAATACTATAACCATTCAATAATAATCACTAGTCATTACATTTAAAATTATATATATTAAATAAAGTGAATTAGCTTATCAACTCGCCAACTCATTCGAGTTAGCTCATTACAAGCTGCGAGTTAAATAAGTCAATCCAGGTGAATTATAATTTTTAGTGAGTCAAATTTTTTATATTTAACTCGTCAATGTAACGATTTAATCAAGTCAACCCACCAAATTTAATTTGTTTTGACTGCTATACTTCAAACTCACGTCACGTTGACCATAGCGATATATAATTTGGCATCCTATACCATATATGAGCTTATCTTTAAACATGTTGAATAGTCTTGGAAAGTACTGTAGGATTGATGCCTAATCGATCCAGTGATCATTGACTTTTTATTTCTTTAATTATTTCTTTAATAGCTGTGAGGCCCCTACTCATATATTATTTTGGCTAAAGTACAATTTTGATCCCATAACTTTGGTAAAAGGTTTCAATTTGGTCCTATGATATTTTTTGTTGCAATTTTGGTCCCATAACTTTGGCAAATGTCTCAATTTGGTCCCATAACCTTTTTTGTTGCAATTTTGGTCCTATAACTTTTGAAAATGTCTCACCATTGCTTCAAATACTGATTTTCATTCATTATATGCCGTTAAAGATGATCTGACATACTAAGTTGAATGATGACATGACAAATATGAGTGAAGTTTTAGAATGGATGAAATCAATTTGGGACCAACGGTAAGACGTTTTTAGAAGTTATGGGACCAAAATTGCAATAAAAAAGTTATGGGACCAAATTGAAACCTTTTCCAAAGTTATGGGACCAAAATTGCAACAAAAGAAGTTATGGAACCAAATTGAAACTTTTATCAAAATTATAGAACCAAAAGTACACTTTGGCCTATTATTTTTAATGGTCTTGGAAACTATAACTATATAGTTCGGCATCCTATAATTGTTGATTGTATTAAATGGCGGCGGCCCCTACTCATATATATATATACTTGTTTTCTCTGTCACTTAAATATCACTCCATCTATCCATCTTCCACAACTCGATTAGCCTTAGCTTCATGCATGGCAGGTGTATCTCTACTCTCTGCTGCTGCCAAAAGGTAACTCAATAATATGTAACTGATCACTACTTTAATAATATTCCATTATTTTTAGAAACAAAAGTTCCTTAATTAGTTCATGTATGTGTATATAAGTATAACTATATTCTATATATAAATCAGGTTAGAAGGGAAGGTAGCAGTGATCACTGGTGGCGCTAGTGGGATAGGCGAGTGTACGGCAAGACTGTTCTGGAAGCACGGGGCTAAATTGGTAATTGCAGATATCCAAGACGAACTAGGCCACTCTGTTTGTAACGACCTAACAAACTCATCCCACCTCGAGAACGCCGTGAACACCGCCGTCTCCACCTACGGCAAGCTCGACATTATGTTTAACAACGCCGGAGTCGTCGACGCGTGGTACCAAAACATACTCGACTACGACAAGAGCGCGTTCGAAGAGGTGATAAGAGTGAACATAGTGGGGACATTTCTGGGAACAAAACAAGCAGCAAGAGTGATGATCCCCACGCGAACTGGAGGCACCATAATCTCGACGGCTAGCGTGTGTGGGAGTATTGGGGGCGTGGCATCTCACGCGTACACGTGGAGATTGGGTTGCACGGGATAGCTATAGCCTAGAACTCTCAAGCTAATCTCGTATATCTCTCATAGTCTCATATTTCTCTATCATTATATTTAGATAGAGTAAATTAATAATTTAATCCGGGAAAGATCACTAAACTGACCATTTAATTCTTGAAAGATTAAAATGTACAATTTAATCCTTAAAAGATCAAAATAGTATATTAATTAGTCCTTTTTTATGAATTAAATAGTATGCTGTTTTAATTTTTTAGGAACCAAAAAGTATACCGTTTTCATATTTATTAAGAACTAAATGTGTATTTTAATTTTCCAGGGATCAACTTGTTAGCTCGATGATCTTTCAGAGACCAAATTATATATTAGTTTACTCTTATATTTACTTATGATAGAGTACCAAAGGATGTTTTATGAAAGGCTTTGGAGAAGAAAGGAATTTCGTGTCGCTTATATCCAGATGATTTAAGACATGTATAACGAGGTCACAACTTGTGTGAGAACAAGAGTGGAACAATGAGGGATTTTCCTATTATCATAGGACTTCATCAAGGCTCTATTCTAAGTCCGTACTTTGGAAACTTGAAGATGGGAAACAAAGTCCTATCATCTTAATTGCGAATGTATCAAACACAAAAAAAATCTCCCATAGAGAGTATTTGGAAGATGGGTGAGAGTTGGACATTAGAGGTTTATTTGGATTGAGGATATTGAGGAAGAAAAGAAGGGAAGAGGAGATGTTTGAGACATCTTCTCCTTATTTGGAAACTTGAAGATTGGAAGGGAAAAGATTGATGGATTAACTTTTAATCTCTCTTCCTTCTTCTTCCTTCACAAATTACAAATATCTCAAATTAAGGTATTTTGAAGGAGGAACTACTTCCCCCAAACAAAGGGGGAGTAGAGGGGGATTAATCCTCCCTCCCCTCCTCTCTCCTCCCTTCCCCCTCCAATCTCTTCCCTTCCCTCCACTTCCTAGTACCAGAGTTGAACATTAGAAGTTCAAACCTTTAGGGTATGTTTGGATTGGGTATATTGGGGGAGAAGGGGAGGGGAGGGGGGAGATTGGAAACCTCTCCCCCTTGTTCGGGGAATAGAAAAAATAGAGGGAAAATGAGGGAGTTGATGGAAATAATCCCCCTGACTTCTTTTGTGAGATAAAATACCCCGAATTAGGGTATTTTGAGGGATTTTAGACACTAATTTACTGAATTACCCTTATCTTCAAAACCTAATCTGCTCTCACTCCGTGTCTTCTCGCGTGCGTTACTTTCTCTGCCTCCTACCGCCATTGTTACTCGTCGCTGTGATCCCTGATTCTCCGTTCTCCGGCCATATCTCCGTCGCTGCCGCCGCCGTCCTACATTTCTGTAGGCGTTGGCTTGAGGTATTCCTAATCCGACTCAAATTGGCCACGTTCCCATTTCTCGTTGTTTTACTTTCGTCTAATGTTTCTATTCGTAGAGGCATAGCCGTGCGTCAAATCCCTCAAGTTTCTTTTGAGGGATTAATGAAATCCCATTTTCTTTTGAGTATGTTTAGATTTTGTGTTATGTGTTTCTGTGGTTGAGTTAGTTCCAATACTTATGATTTTTCTATACTTCTGCTGGCATGAAAAATGGTTCCATTTTCCTTGGCTTCCAATGTAACAACTATTTGCAGCTTTAGTTCCAATCCAACGACTACTTTGGGGTTTTAAGTTTTAGAACTACCGAAAAGAGGAACAATTAATCAGAATTGAAATGAACTTCTTACTACTTTATTCAATGAAATTAAGGTTTCACTCATATATATTTGGCATTAATTAAAGGGTAAATTGTGTCATTGTGGATTTGTTTGCGTCATATATTTTACAAGTTCTTCATATCAGAATAAAGATTTTGGTTCAAAATTTTGGCTTTTACTTTGTTTAATTTGTTATTTCACTGTAATTTGGTACTCACTACAAACAATCAAATGAGAGGTTGAAGTTTTAGTAGATTGCTAGTTAATCTTCCTTTCTAAATATTAGCATATGGCCTTTTCGTAGAAAGACAGTAAAAGTGGGTCAATTTTACTGTATAATAGTTTTGTTTAATAAAGAAGTTAATGAGATATATAAGCAATCTTGATAGTTCATTTTTGCATTCTTTGTGCTCACTATGCTAACAATTGTTGTACTTGTATATAGTTTGTACTTATGATATTTTGATGTTATTTTACCTTTCCTTCCCATTAGCTACTACTAGGAAATCTAACTCATAATTTTTATTTTCCAATATTCTTTAGTCACATTTTCTGTTTTTTTGTTTTTAATCTTGATTGGCATCTTTATTCTTTAGTTAATAAATATGATATTATGTTTTTATCATTAAATTAAGTAGTGATGGACATATATGCTATTTTGCATTGATGCATTCATTGAACACTTTAAAGTAAACTCTTTCTTTATCAATTTTAAACTAGTTTTCTGGTTTAGTTTTGAACCAGAAAGCTGGTTCAGTTTTCTAACCAGAATTGAAGAGGTCAGTTTTGTTTCTTCCACATTTGCTCGATTGTTATATTACGTATGCATCAATCTTTAGACGAGAGTAAAAGGAAGAATTATTGGTATATATGCATAAGTTTGTTTGTTTCTTTTTGTTCATGGCTCTTTGATGTGTTCTTGAGCTTCTTGACATGTGTGGTTTCTCATCAAAAGGTACGTAGTATTTGGATAATTAAGGCCACTGGATTTACTGATGGATACTCATTATTCTTCAACTTGCATATAAATATACATATATATGATGTGCTAGCTAGCTTGATAGGTCCATTCAAAGTGAATAGTTTAGGCATGAGTTTAGTTACATTATCCAGAAAGATACTTTCTGTTTGTGAATAGCTATTTTCTTTACTTGCCTTGTGATTTCCTAAAGTGCTTCAACGTAACAGATGCAGTTTAAAATATTTTGCTTTGTGATTTTCTGTTTGTGAATAGCCATTTTCTTTACTTGCCTTGTGATTGTTAGGACTAGAATATTTATTTTGGAATATCTAAGGTATTGCTTGAGATTGGAATTGGATTTAATGCAGCTGCAAGGTGAGTGAGAGTAGTGATGATGGATGTGTTAAGTGTTAATTAATTAAGCTTATATATAACAGAGTAATTAAGAAAAGAGGGAATTATTGTTGTGGTCAGTGTTAGAGTGATCAATGAATTGGGGGCTTGGAATCTAAGAGCAGCATCATTCTCAGTGATAGTAGTGAATATAGTTTCAGTAATAATTGGTGTTAAATAGGTACTTATATATATATATGCTTTTACTTATAGGATTGTTTCTGTACTATGTTTTGCCATTACTTTCAGCATATCTTAGAAAAAATTTTGATAGATTCAAGGGTACTCCATTTGATTTGGTTAGTGATTATTTGTTATATTCTTGGTATTTTCTGTTTGTTTCACCATTGATAAATAATGATATAATAATATCTTGTTCTACTTTGTTCCTCTTGTCTGTCGTATTGGTCTGTCCATGCATCATTGTATTTTTCAGAGCAGTCTGTTATTAAGTCCCAGCATTATGGCCTTTTTAGAACAAAAAGAAAATGCCTAATTTCACTTCTACAGTAATGAGAAGATAGGAAAAAACAAGTCTATTAGTTTACTACTTTATATATATATATATATATATATTATATATGGCAATCCTAGTATGCCTAGTGAGTTTGTAGTTAATTGGTAGGTAGGAATATTGGAGGGAGAGTAAAAGGTTTGAAAGAAGTAGGAGTAAGAAGTGGATACAAATTAAAACAGTGGCAAGACATGTGTGGGACTTGAGGGAGTGACTGTGTTTACATCTTTCATTCCTTCCAGGTTTGTGTGCATTTTTATGAGTTGGGAGCATCTGAATCAGTGAACTAGGCTTTTCTTAAATGACTATGGAAATATATATTTGCTTACATAGGTAATGGGAATAGTAAGTATGAATGGGGAACACATGAAATCCCCTGTACTGAGGAATATTGTTTTCTTGCCTATTAGAGTAAACATTAGAACGAATGAAGTCAAATGCAAAGTTTCCTATCCTTCTATGGTGTTTGATGTTAAAACATTTTAGAACTTTGCCTCCTCATTTTTCAATGAAAATTAGTACATCTGGTGGACTGGAATTCATTTTTCTTCATTTCAAATTATTCTTATTTCAAAATTCTTCATAGTTGCTTAATATGACATATGTAATATGTTCCCTTGGATATATATTTTTCCTTGATTACTCAATAGCCAATTTGATAGCTCATTTAACTACATTTTTTGTTTTAGAATCTAATGGATTATTTAAAAAATTGTCATAGACTATATAGCAATCTTTCTTTCTGTGCAGGTTTTGGAATTATTCAAGTAGAAAGTATTTCAAGAAATAGGCTTTCATGTTAATTGTATTAATTTGAGTAAATTAATATTTTTTTATTATATTTTTAAACAAATTGTTGGGAACTTTTCTTTGGTATTTTTTGATTATGATATTATTTTTCTCATATTATCTTTTGGCAGGTACTTTATTGATTAATTTAATAGTAAATAGTTTAATTATCACTTTTTTATTTTTATTAAATTTTATTTAAATTTTTTTAGAAATATAAAATAAAATAAATATTTATTTGTTTGAATGGAAAAACTCTAATTTTAAAAACATATTTAGAAAATGGATATGATATTGTGATGAATGGATTAGACTTTGATCGAGGGTATAATGGTAAAATTATATTAGAATGATAGAGTGATCCTTCAATGTCCTTGCCTTTGGTTTTTTAGAAATCCAAACAAAGAGAAGAGGAGAAGGGGATTAATCCCTCAATCTCTCCCCTCCCCTTCCAATCTTCTCCCTCCCCTCCCCCTCTATNCAAAACCAAACAAAGCCTTAGCATACAACTCTCACCCATCTCTCTCTAGTCTCTATCACACCCATAACTAAATATACTTTATACTTTCCGGCCATTGCTGCTAATCTATCAACTTCAGGACCTACAACAACAAGATCATCTAGATTAGCAGAAATGCATCATGCAAGGGGAGGCAGGATTTCAACACTTATGACTTTACATAATATATGCATAACAAATAAATCATTGACTTTATCAAATACGTACTTCAATTAGTGTGTTTTGGGTGACATGTTTCCATGAAATTTTCAGAGGTGGAAATTAGGAATGAAGAAGAGTTGTAGCAAGAAACAGTATGAGGGAGTCCTAGCTATAAATGTCTTTACCAGGCACGTCAATGGCTGCAGCATGATACTTGTGGAACTCTTCTTTGAAGTTTTTGCTGCATTGCACACTACCCACCCAGTTTTTGCTTTATATATTATTAAGTTTTTGTGTATATTCACATTTCACAGGCTTTATTAGCCGCCATCTAGAAAGGCTCTGGAAAATTTCCACGTCGAACCCAAACCCAAATCCATTGTTCCCCTACCTTTTATTCTTTTTTGGGTGAGTTTATGCGAAATGACAAGACCACCATCGGTCTACATTTTTGAGTTAGGATAAAGGATATGGATCTCCCCCAAAATAAGGGGTTCTTGTCTCTTGTTGCATACTTCCATTTCCTTATCCCAAAATGGGACAATATTAAATCTTAAATTGGAGGTCCAAAGTCAACAAGTTAATGGGCTTCGAGATTTGATCTCAGAAAAAAAAAAACCAAAAACCCAAATTTTGAGACCATTGAATACATATGTATTATTCTGACAAAAAAAAAAAAATACATCTATCTATATCTATACTATATTATATGTGTGAGAATGCTTTTGGTTAGTAAAAAATAATCAAATTAAAAATAAAAATGTGGAACTTGATAATTGGCTAAGTGTATTAATAATGGGAGAGAGAAAGTAGTACATGGGATTTAAGAAAGTGAAAACTTATTATTTGGTCTTTTAATTTTCACACATCTAACAATTTAGTCTTTGAATAATAGAAATATACTATTTAATCACTGAATAACTATAAATATCAAATCAAACGTTCCATACATATTTTCGTGTCTATTAGGGCACGGAAAGCCTCTAGTATGTATTATGTATGCCAAATAATCAGTTGGCAGGGTCCATAATTGCTACTTTAACAGCCGCTCTTTGCTAGGGTTTCCGAAACAATATCGAACGCAACCCCTCCTCTTTTTCTTTCTTTCATTTTCTTTACTTTTCTTCTTCTCTTAGTAGTTCTCTCTCCCTTTCCTAGTAAAGGTGGGTTCTCTCTCAAATAGTGAGAGATTTGTTTGTCTTTAAAGCCTATAAAATATCTCAGATCTACAATCTAGATCTTTTTCAAAAGCAACCGACAAAGATGTTTGCAAGTTTCGACAGAATCATTGAAGACCAACGGAGCAGGTGGATAATCTGAACGCAAAGAGGCAATGGTTAGTGGTTGTAGCGCCCTCCACGGCAGAATCCTCTCATGTTTGGTTTGAGTCCACTCTGTATTTTAGATTTGATTTTGCTAGTTTTCTTTGTCTCCATTATAGTATAATCTGGTGATGGTTTGATATATTTTTATCCTCTCATGTGTTGCTTGGGGCTGGGTTGTATGTTTTCTTTACTCAAGGAGAGTAGATCTAGCTTAGAATGTGTTTTGTTGTATGATCTACGGATCTCTTTATTTGTTAGGGAGCGTAGGCCTGTGTTTGAAGTGATTTTTTCTTAGCCTACTTGTACTCCTGGTGTTCTTTCCGGCGATTGTCTAGATTGTGTATGCATTCTCGGACCAAAAAAAAAAAGAAACAATAAAATCAGGGACACAAAAACAAAAGTGACAATGAAGGGAACTCTATTAAAGTGGGGGTCGTGTTGGGGGAGATGTAGATGACAGGTACAAAAATACTAATTGAGTTTATTTTGAAATTTAAACTTAAACTTCGTTGCAATTATATACAAATGATAATAATACTAATTAGAGGAAAAAAAAAGTAAAAATGGTTATGTATGGTTTGATTCATATTCAGATGTTACTTATTTTCCTTTGTTTTTTTTTTTGGATTTATATAGAACAAGAGAGAAAACGGACAAAGTATAGCTAGCTAGTGAGGTAAAAAATTCTCTAAATTAAAAGTCGCAAACCGGGATACTTCAAACTCACGGCACGTTGAAAATGGGCATATATAGTTCGCCATCGAGGGTGGATCCACTGCAGTGGATTTCCCGCCAAATCCACTTCAGTGGACCTGCATTATGAAATCTGTTCATTCAATTCATCTGGACGGTTGACAATTGGCCACATCATCTTGAGTTTATAAGTGAAACTGTGCGTTTAGGTGATGAAGCTTTGCCTGTGTTTTTTTTTTCTCCAAGTACTGTGTGTTGTTGCAGAAGCCATCCCTTCGTCTTCCCCACATTGCATCTCCGTCGGCGTTCATCCGTCGTCTCTGTCGGCGTTCATCCAGATTTGTCAAACGCAGGCAAAGCTTCATCACCTAAACGCACAGTTTCACTTATAAACTCAAGATGACGTGGCCAATTGTCAACCGTCCAGATGAATTGAATGAACCGATTTCATAATGCAGGTCCACTGAAGTGGATTTGGCGGGAAATCCACTGCAGTGGATCCACCCTCGATGGCGAACTATATATGCCCATTTTCAACGTGCCGTGAGTTTGAAGTATCCCGGTTTGCGACTTTTAATTTAGAGAATTTTTTACCTCACTAGCTAGCTATACTTTGTCCGTTTTCTCTCTTGTTCTATATAAATCCAAAAAAAAAAACAAAGGAAAATAAGTAACATCTGAATATGAATCAAACCATACATAACCATTTTTACTTTTTTTTTCCTCTAATTAGTATTATTATCATTTGTATATAATTGCAACGAAGTTTAAGTTTAAATTTCAAAATAAACTCAATTAGTATTTTTGTACCTGTCATCTACATCTCCCCCAACACGACCCCCACTTTAATAGAGTTCCCTTCATTGTCACTTTTGTTTTTGTGTCCCTGATTTTATTGTTTCTTTTTTTTTTTTGTCCGAGAATGCATACACAATCTAGACAATCGCCGGAAAGAACACCAGGAGTACAAGTAGGCTAAGAAAAAATCACTTCAAACACAGGCCTACGCTCCCTAACAAATAAAGAGATCCGTAGATCATACAACAAAACACATTCTAAGCTAGATCTACTCTCCTTGAGTAAAGAAAACATACAACCCAGCCCCAAGCAACACATGAGAGGATAAAAATATATCAAACCATCACCAGATTATACTATAATGGAGACAAAGAAAACTAGCAAAATCAAATCTAAAATACAGAGTGGACTCAAACCAAACATGAGAGGATTCTGCCGTGGAGGGCGCTACAACCACTAACCATTGCCTCTTTGCGTTCAGATTATCCACCTGCTCCGTTGGTCTTCAATGATTCTGTCGAAACTTGCAAACATCTTTGTCGGTTGCTTTTGAAAAAGATCTAGATTGTAGATCTGAGATATTTTATAGGCTTTAAAGACAAACAAATCTCTCACTATTTGAGAGAGAACCCACCTTTACTAGGAAAGGGAGAGAGAACTACTAAGAGAAGAAGAAAAGTAAAGAAAATGAAAGAAAGAAAAAGAGGAGGGGTTGCGTTCGATATTGTTTCGGAAACCCTAGCAAAGAGCGGCTGTTAAAGTAGCAATTATGGACCCTGCCAACTGATTATTTGGCATACATAATACATACTAGAGGCTTTCCGTGCCCTAATAGACACGAAAATATGTATGGAACGTTTGATTTGATATTTATAGTTATTCAGTGATTAAATAGTATATTTCTATTATTCAAAGACTAAATTGTTAGATGTGTGAAAATTAAAAGACCAAATAATAAGTTTTCACTTTCTTAAATCCCATGTACTACTTTCTCTCTCCCATTATTAATACACTTAGCCAATTATCAAGTTCCACATTTTTATTTTTAATTTGATTATTTTTTACTAACCAAAAGCATTCTCACACATATAATATAGTATAGATATAGATAGATGTATTTTTTTTTTTTTGTCAGAATAATACATATGTATTCAATGGTCTCAAAATTTGGGTTTTTGGTTTTTTTTTTTCTGAGATCAAATCTCGAAGCCCATTAACTTGTTGACTTTGGACCTCCAATTTAAGATTTAATATTGTCCCATTTTGGGATAAGGAAATGGAAGTATGCAACAAGAGACAAGAACCCCTTATTTTGGGGGAGATCCATATCCTTTATCCTAACTCAAAAATGTAGACCGATGGTGGTCTTGTCATTTCGCATAAACTCACCCAAAAAAGAATAAAAGGTAGGGGAACAATGGATTTGGGTTTGGGTTCGACGTGGAAATTTTCCAGAGCCTTTCTAGATGGCGGCTAATAAAGCCTGTGAAATGTGAATATACACAAAAACTTAATAATATATAAAGCAAAAACTGGGTGGGTAGTGTGCAATGCAGCAAAAACTTCAAAGAAGAGTTCCACAAGTATCATGCTGCAGCCATTGACGTGCCTGGTAAAGACATTTATAGCTAGGACTCCCTCATACTGTTTCTTGCTACAACTCTTCTTCATTCCTAATTTCCACCTCTGAAAATTTCATGGAAACATGTCACCCAAAACACACTAATTGAAGTACGTATTTGATAAAGTCAATGATTTATTTGTTATGCATATATTATGTAAAGTCATAAGTGTTGAAATCCTGCCTCCCCTTGCATGATGCATTTCTGCTAATCTAGATGATCTTGTTGTTGTAGGTCCTGAAGTTGATAGATTAGCAGCAATGGCCGGAAAGTATAAAGTATATTTAGTTATGGGTGTGATAGAGACTAGAGAGAGATGGGTGAGAGTTGTATGCTAAGGCTTTGTTTGGTTTTGTGGAGGGGGAGATTGGAGGGGAAGGGGAGGGAAGGGAAGAGATCGAGAGATTAATCCCCTTCTCCTCTTCTCTTTGTTTGGATTTCTAAAAAACCAAAGGCAAGGACATTGAAGGATCACTCTATCATTTTAATACAATTTTACCATTATACCCTCAATCAAAGTCTAATCCATTCATCACAATATCTGAATTATGCTGACCTATTTTATACTCTCCAGTGTTAGCATGGCTGTTACTTCTATTCAAAATCCAATTTATTTCATATCTATTTTCTAAATATGTTTTTAAAATAGAGTTTTTCCATTCAAACAAATAAATATTTTTTTTATTTTATATTTTCTATTTCTAAAAAAAATTAAATTAAATTGAATAAAAAAAAGTGATAATTAAACTATTTACTATTAAATTAATCAATAAAATACCTGCCAAAAGATAATATGAGAAAAATAGTATAATAAAAAAAATACCAAAGAAAAGTTCCCAACAATTTGTTTAAAAATATAATAAAAAAAGATTAATTTACTCAAATTAATACAATTAACATGAAAGCCTATTTCTTGAAATACTTTCCACTTGAATAACTCCAAAACCTGCACAGAAAGAAAGATTNCTTTAGATCTCTTTAATTTAATGATATGGTCACTTCTAGTAGGCACTATATATGATCATAAATCTTTCTCTCTATTCTTTATGTGACAAGCAGACTTTGTTATGGCATTTGGTGACTTTTCTTAAGGTTCATAAGTCTTTCTCTTTGTTCTTTTCTTTCTCTATTTGATTCCATTATAGAATGGTAGGAATAGGACCACCAAAAGCTTTCTTGACTGTATTTTATCTTCTACAGTCTTATATATGTTGTTTCATTGGAAAGCTCACCATCAAAATTGATGGGTTGGAAAGTAATATGACAGTTCTTATCTTCGATGATCACATTGTGAAGAATCATGATTTTTCCCAAACTATAATGATGTAGATATATGACTTTATTGAACATCTAGTTATGGCAATTATAGTGGCTGTTCTAGGATACTCTTAGCTTCATTTGATGGTTTATATTGGTACTTGTGCTGATTATGGTTTATTTTTTGGTTTTTTCAATAATAGCCTAGCCTAAATTTAAGTTTATATCAGAGTTTATGACCCTCATGGGAGAGTCTGCAGTCTCAAGTTGCAGAGTCTGCACTTTTGCAGCTATTGTTTTCCTTTATTCTCAAGGTATGTTCTATTATCTATGAAATTCAAGAATTATTCTCAAGGTAAAGTTACTAACANTATTATCTCATCCACTTGCATCTATGTGATTAATTAGTATATATATATACTTGTTTTCTGTGTCACTTAATATCAGTAGCTCCTCCATCTATCCATACTCCACAATTCAGCCTTCATGGCAGGTGTATCTCTACTCTCTGTTGCTGCCAAAAGGTAATTAACTCAATAATATTAATTCAGCTTCACATATATATCTTTCAAATAATTAATATTCCATTTTTAGAAATTAAACAAAAGTGAATTAATTAGTTCATGTCTGTATGTATGTGTATATGAATCAGGTTAGAAGGGAAGGTAGCAGTGATCACTGGTGGCGCAAGTGGGATAGGCGAGTGTACGGCAAGACTGTTCTCGAAGCACGGGGCTAAATTGGTAATTGCAGATATCCAAGACGAATTGGGTCACTCTGTTTGTAACGACCTAACAAACTCATCCTACGTGCACTGTGACATCACCAACGAAACCCAGCTGGAGAACGCCGTGAACACCGCCGTCTCCACCTACGGAAAGCTCGACATCATGTTCAACAACGCCGGAGTAGTCGACGCGTGGAATCCAAACATACTCAAGTACGAGAAGAGCGCGTTCGAGGAAGTAGTAAGAGTGAACATAGTGGGGACATTTCTGGGAACGAAGCAAGCAGCGAGAGTGATGATCCCCACGCGCAGTGGTGGCAGCATAATTTCAACGGCTAGCGTGTGTGGGAGTATAGGGGGCGTGGCATCTCACGCGTACACGTGTTCCAAGCATGGCGTGATTGGGCTAATGAGAAGTGCTGCCGTGGAACTTGGGAAGCATGGGATTCGCGTGAACTGTGTGTCGCCGTATGCGATTCCCACGCCTATGAGTAGGGATTTTCTGAAGCTTGATGATGAGGGAATTGCAAAGGTTTATTCGAATTTGAAAGGAAATGTGTTTGAGCCTCCAGATGTGGCTCATGCTGCTCTTTATTTGGCTTCTGATGAATCTAAGAGTATTAGCGGACTCGATCTTTTGGTGGATGCGGGTTTTACTATTCACAATCTTGGCCTTTGTTCCTTTAATCACTCCTCTTAATTAATTCTTCTTTTTTATGTATCCAGACCAGTAGTAACAAAACACAACTTCTCAATTCCCACTATCAATTATACATATTCATGTCCAATAATTTGATTACTTTCTAAGGTAAATTATATTTTCGTACCTTGTGGTTTAAAACTTGACACTTTAGTATCTTGTAGTATTCTCCGTTAACACTTTGGTAACTTTTGGAGCTATTTTGTAATTTTAATCTTAACAAATTTTGTAAAAATTACATATTGACCCCAAATTTTTTTTAAAGTTTTCATTTTAGTCCATAAATAGTAAATAATATGTATCTAGGGACCTATTTGTAATTTTTTGAAAATTTTTTGGGGTCAATATATAATTTTTGCAAAATTTATTATGGTTAAAATTACAAAATAGCTCTAAAGGGTATCAAAGTATTAATAAAGAATACCATAGGGTACCAAAGTGTCAGGTTTCAAACAACAGGATACCAAAGTGAAATAGGCTTAAACCACAAGGTACCAAAGTGTAACTTACCCTACTTTTTATATGTCATATTTTATTTCTCTGGTTTAGTTTCATTATTGTTTCATTTACTGTACTCATTAGAGTTTGTGTAAATTGATACTGAATGCAATGGAATTATGCTTACTGAAGCATGTAATCTTATTACTCCGCTGATGTTTATTATATACAAACTAATGGAAACGAGCTAACTAACTGATACAAGTTCAGAGTTACGTTACCAAACTATACAACAAACTAACTACTTAATAATAACAATCTACTCTAACCAATGCACCCAAAATAACAAACTTTCAGCTCAGTATAACTTACTCCAACAGAGTTAGACAAAAGTTATAGCAAGCATAAGTTATTCTTTAAAGACTTTTCATATGAATAACTACAGCCTAGAACTCCCAAGAAAGTTTCCTATGTATGTGTTGTCGCCTGATTTAGCTGCTTGACTTGTGTTTGAAATTTCGGAAATCCGAACATCACGGTTCGGGTTCGCTAAGGATTCCTGTTTTTCCCCNCATAAAAAGTATAAATAAAACTTTACAAACAACTAAACTTTAGTTTTTTACCTTTTAAAATTATATGTCTAATGCATTCATGATATTGAAGAATAAAGAAATACAAATTTTTAAGGCCGAGTCCAAACACGTGAGATAAATTATTAGTGTTCAATGACATGGACGGTGGAAACGACACCACGACGGGGTCAAGTGACGTGGCAGTGGTAAAAAACTTTAAAAATTTTCCAAGCGAAAATAACTATGGTCCCGAACTCAGACGATTATATCCTTTTTTTTTTTTTTTTTTCATCTTCAAAGTTACCGCCGTAAGCGGTTGCCGATTCTTCACACAGTCAAAAGACAGTAATATCTTTTGGAGACTATATACGGTGTTGGTTATGGCTTCCTAACTTACAAGCAACACAATACAACCCTAAGTTTTATGACTTCGATCATTCCAATACATTTCGTGTATTGCTAATTCAGGTCTTTGTAAGTTCCAATTCAACAATCGCCGACACTTTTTGGTAGATCACAAATCGGTCTTCTATCACCTGGGAGAAGCTAGCGCTAGCTTCGATAATGAATTTAGGGCTTTCTCTGCAGCATCGATCTGTAAGTATTCTTCTTCAATCTGATTTCTTTGCTCAATCGCGTAAACAATTACTGAGCTGTTCTTCGGTGATCACCACTTTTACCTTATTTATTTGGGGCTAACCGTAATATGAAAACCATCCTGGATGAATAGATAGGATCATAATTATTTACCATCTTAGATAGCCCCAATCTTAAAGTTTTGTATGTGTCTCGCCCGATTTAGCTGCTTGACTTGTGTTTGAAATTTCGGAAATCCGAACATCACGGTTCGGGTTCGCGAAGGATTCCTGTTTTCCCCCATTTTAATTTAGACCTTTCACTCTGGATGGTTATACTGGCTGTTCTCACTGATATGGCGGCTCGTTTTTCTAAAGTAGTGCTGCATTACATGTGTTATCCGGTTTGCCCTCTCTAGTTGCCGAGGAAAACGAAGGGCGGAATGAGTTTGGTTATCACTCTTAGAATATATTCCTTTTTGGATTTTAGAAATTCATAGAGAACTTTTTTGGTATTCATTTCCTGTTTGTCAGTTTTGCAGCAACCAAAGGTGGGGCTTTCTTTCTCACATTGTGGAATGACTTTCATATTGTAACTTATTATTTGTTGCTCTTATCTCCAGGTTTTCTGTCTATAATTTGGAATGATGTCGAGGCCCATGTTGCTTGTTTTCTTGCTGCTTATACTTATAATTACTTCTCAGTTTGAATGGAAGCAACAACTTGTGGCCGATGTCGATTCAAATCCTGCCTTAACTCAAAAGCAGCAACAGAATACGAAGAGAGAAGAAACAGTAAAGGAGAAGGTATTAAAGCTTTTCCCCTTCCTTTACTTATAAATCTCTCTGTTGATTTAATTAGTGCCTGCTGCTGGACTAGTTTTGGTTATTAGGGTTCCAAATTCCAAAGGAGCTTTTGGGATGATAGTTAAGCTTCTTTTCCACCTGAGTGATGGCTAATCCTAAGTTAGTTAAAACTTAAAAACAAGTAAAATCTGTCCAAAATATTTTGAAGAGTTGAGACACTAACAAAGACGATGGTTAAGTTTTTATTCCTCTCAAATTAGTGTCCTTTCTATTTCTCTCCCTTTGCATTTGTTTTCATGTCTGTACATCTGCTTATATTTTACTTGATGCATTATTTTCATTCTTCGGTACATGAATATTAGAACATCAGTCGGATTGTCTTGCTTCCCTAGGATGCAGGGCCATTCTTGTTTTGCCTCTAATTTGATTGTCCTCCTAATTTTGTTTTGTGGACAAAGACTGTTTGCTGATTCCGTGCTATCTCTTTTTATCTAATTAGAAACGAAATCCTGAAAAACTGGGTCATGAGGTAGTCCACTAGTTTGCATCCAGAAGTTTCTGAATTTCTATAAGTGGTTCAGTTGGATTTAGTAGGGTTATTATGTGCACCATTTGTTAGCCATTTTGCTTAAGTAATTTGACTTATAGTCTACAACTTTGAAATATCATTTGGAATAGTGAAGGTTGTTAAAACCTATGCCTGTCCTCTGTAGAGTGCTATAATGACTGAATTGCTGGACATTGTTGCACATAAGTTTTGCTTGGAAACCATCAGGGGAGCTCTAGTTCGAGTTTTATAACTATCTCTTCTTCTCTTTTCCCTTGAGAAAAGACGAAATTGTATTAGAAGGAGAAGAAAGTACATATTATTGGAGGATAAGAAATTCTCAATCCAGACAATACCGAAGACAAGAAATCTCAAAACAGATTAAACAACAGAGTAACAAAAGCCACATAAAACCTATCAGTGTGGATGAGCTATTCCTTTCTCTAAACAGAACAAACTACAAAAATGCCAAGTAACCAAAGCCCCATAAAACTTACTGGTGTCAAGAGCTGTCCTTCTTAACCCTTACCATTCCCTGATTCTTATTTGTCATCGTTGATTATTTGTGATGATCTGTACTTCTGTCCCTTATATCTAGCCCTTACTATGTGCTAGGATCTCAAAGTACAATTCTTGCTTAAGGATCTACATAAGTTTGACAAGGATCACTGGTTGATAATTTGAAATAAATTCAGATGCCACAAGTCAATCTACTAACTACCTAGTTTTAGAATCTCATTGTTTCAGAGATATCAAGCTTTGACCATTGGATATACTTTGTCTTTTATATGCTGTTCAAATATTATGTCACCATGGTAATGCTGACCCAAAGTACGACCAGTACTTAGATCGAATACATACTAGATTACATATTGATGTGGTTCACCATCTCTTTATTAACCTTAGCCTCATATAAAAACAATTAAACGTGTAGTGGTGAATGGGTCATCACATTAATCCTTGGAAAAATCACTTTGCAAGGAAATGCTAAGTAGGCAGCATTTGTTTGTCATTGATGTCTGGGGAACCATATGTAATTGTGCAAAACATTAGCTGATGACTTTTGTAATCATAGTATTTCCACATATGAAATTCCAAAATACTTAAAAAGAAAAATTTTGCAGTTAGATCCTGTGATGGGGCCACAATATATTGCGAGATATTTAATGTATGACTGTTTTCATAGATTATTTTAGTGCAAGAGAAGAACATTCGGAGACTCAATGAGCTTGTAAGGCATCTGCAGGAACAACTGCAGCAGTGTCGAAGCAATAACAGGACAACAAATGAAACTGTGAGCCCTCTAGCTGAGCGCATTCTCGAGCTTGAGCGACAGCAAATTTTAGAGGATTAGGCTGAGACAGCAAATATGTTTACAAAATATGTTCAAGTTGTAATTTGTAAAGTTACTTCTCCATTTGTTTGAATGAGAAAATGTTGTAAAAGATATACTTACTCTGACTGAATTGAGATAGTGATTGGTGTCATCTCAATGCGATTCCTACGACCTTTTGATGGAAATTGCTAAGAGTTGCATATTCTTTTAACCCTTAATTACGTCTTATATCTCATCCTTGCTAGTAGTGCTAATATTTGAAATTAAGATTGTGGTTTATTATGTCTTGGCCAGATGACAGTTTTGCAGGAGGGATATCAATCCCATCCAAATATTGCACCAGTTCAGAGGAAATCATCATTTTTATCTCTCACAAAGCTGCATCATGTATATTGGTTCATAAATACCGTATAGTTTATACTTTTTATGCAAGACAACTGACACGTATATTATGTATTAGTATTAGTTAAATGTAATTGTTATGGAGATGGAGGGATTTATAAGCATCGATTTACCAACCACAATTGCTGTTGGATCCAATACGATTTATGAGAGAAACAATCTGCTCTCTTCAATCCTTGTAAACATTGATTAATTAGATGCAAATATTATCATGAATTATGAAAATTATATGACAATTTACTATTTTAGACTAAATAAAAAAGAGGTTTGAGATTGAGATGTACCAACATCTTTTTTTTGGACCGATCAGTGAGCTTGAAATTAAATAATGTTTTCAAATTTAAGCGTGTTTCCGTTCAGAGTTCAGAGTTCAGACCTAAGCTTAACGTCAAACGCGGATAAAATAAGAATTTTATAAATAAAACCAAAACTTGTAATCAAATTATTCTATTCAAGCATCCAAACGACACAAATTCATATGAAAACTGTTGATACATTATAAATAATGAGAAAACCAATCATTTGGTTCCTGTACTTTAATTTTTAATTCAGTCTATATAATTTAATTTTTTTAATTAAGTTCTTATAATCTGTAATTATTTAGGTTTTGGTTCCTACTACTTAAATTTGTTATATAAAATGTTTATCTATAACTAATTAAGATACCTGATAATAATATCCAAGTCTAATATAATTTTTTTATAATAGAAAAATGATTCATTTTATCTATCCATATTAGACATTATGATAAATATTATAAAAAAAATTATAATTTAGATTAACGGTGGAACAAATATAAATATTTGAGATTCAAAATAAAATAAAAATAATCTTAAAATTAAATTAAAACTGATTCTTTGAAAATCAAAATGATTATTCCACCTTTTAATTTTTTTCACTGTAACTAAAAAGAAAATTCACTGTTCTGTTTGTGGCTATTTAGTATCGAATTAAAGAATAGAACCCACGTGCACAACTTAATTTATTACTAATCATACATATAATATCTTCTTATCGTCGAGACGTCGACTACTTAAGTAATAATTAACCACATATATTGTTTTTATCATTTAATTGTTTTCGTATTTACAATCTCACATTAATATTTTTAAAACACCAGTACTCAAATCTTAAAATGTATTAAAAACTCGAGCAGTTCGGGATATTTGCCTTATTAAATCATATATATTGAAACGACTGCTATAACATTAATGTCTTAATGATAACAAGAACGTGTCCAATTGTTGTGCATTTTCAAATGCCGTACACAGAAGAATAGGAAGAAAAATCAAAGTCAAAAAAGTATATAAATAATAGGCATGTTGGAATTTAAATTAAAGAGTTGCGTTGGAGTGAGGCTAATTATTAATTACATTACGTTTATGGAAACTAACTATATTGATGTGAATTGTGGGGAAACTATAGGGATGGGACCCAACGGACTCAAGTTCGGGACCCACATTATTATATTAATCTCAAATTTTCTTTTCAATTAAACATTGAGATTATTGTTTTGTGGTCCAAATTAAGGATTGAGAAATAAAAAATAATGTTGGGACTTGGGAGGGGCCACCCAATAATAATAGAGAATTGCGAGGGCATGCTTCTAAAATTTTAGGCAGCGTTTTCATGTGCTTCATTAACAACCACGCGTTTAATGCTTCTCATCACTCACATACTCACGCTCACGCTCACTCCCTATAAATCTTTTATATTTTAGGCTCATCATTATACCACGGCATCGGATTCCTCTCTATACACAAAACGTTTCCAAAAATTAACCCAGTTTAATCAATGTTTTCAGAAAATCTTTTTTGTTTTTTTTTTTTGCCTGAAAAAGCTGACCAAACACTTTTTGTTATTTATTTCCTATTTTGAGCGAAAATGGAAATAGGAAAGGGGCCTACAAATTCAAAAAAAAAAAAATCTATGGTCAATAAATAAGGAAGTTAATCATAATATATTAATGCTGATGACTACTAATATAGGCCAAGAGCAAGTCCATTTTGAATTTTAGGTGAACTAATTTGAGATTCTGAATGAAATAAGAAGACCATATATTTTAGAGGAAACTTACTATTTGGTCCCTCCTTTTTCATATTTTTAAATATTTGGTCCCTGCATTTTTTAAATAGATTATTTGGTCTTTCAAAAATTAGAAATGTCAACTCGTTAGTCCTTATAGTCTATTTCTGTGATCGACACTGATAATCTGACCATTAAATGCACATGTAACATGTTAACTGTCACATATTTAACTATGTGGAACCACCTAGAGTTTGAAATTTGGGAATAATTCAATAATTTATACCTTATGGAAGCTTCACGTGTAATATAAATATTTAGATCTGACACAATTTTAGGGCGATTGTATTGTATTTTTTGGTCCGCTTCGGTTGATTTAGGTGATTAGGATGCTAAAGTGGCATTTAACGGTGTCATGTAAGTATTTAACGTCTTATAGTTGACGATTACGATAAATGAGGGACTAAATAGTTGACAATCATGATAAATGAGGGACTAAATAGTTGACATTTCTAATTTTCGAAGGACCAAATAGTCTATTTCATAAATGCAGGGACCAAATAGTTAAAAGTGTGAAAAAGAAGTAACCAAATAGTAAGTTTCCTCTATATTTTATCATCCGTTAGTAGTCTCATATATAAAATTCGATTTTATTCTATGAGATGTAACGACATTTCAATCAATAATGTACGTGCGTGTTTGGGTTAGAGTTAAGAGTTAAAAGGAGGATAAAAGAAGGGGTAAGTTTGTAAAAGTAAATGATGTTTGAGAAGATGAGAGATAAAGGAAGAATAATGATGTGAAATTATTTTAAAGGGTATGCAATGATTCTGATGGGTTGAAATAATTGTATTGGTATTTTAAAGTTGTATAGGGGTAAAAATGGTAAAGAAGATGAGGATAAATGAGTGTTATTTTGATATTTGTTTTGACTTACAGTTTTATGATAAAGAATTGTTTCGAAATTTGTGCTAAAGGAGAAGTTTTAAAAGAAGATTTTCATGGCTGTATAAAAGGAGATTGGAGGTGTGAGTGAGGGACCAAAATGTAATTTTTAGTACTGAATTGTAAATTTTTGGGGATTAGATTATATATTTTTCCTTTTTACTGTCTTTTAATTTTATTTTTACATTTTAATACTATAAAAAAATAATACCCATATATATACTAGAGGAGAAACCAAAAAGTATATTTTCTCGGGTATGAATTATGTATTTTTTCTGAATTTTGTTCTTCAATAGTTGCAATACCAAAAAGTATTACCCATATATATATTGAACGAGGGACCAATATGTATTTTTTTTTTTNGATGATTTGGATTGGTAAATAAAGAAAGAGATAGACTATTCAAATAAATCAGAAAATTACTTAATGATTAGCCATAAAACCCCATGGAAAGGAAGTTGGTTGAAGAAAAAGAAATGTAAATTTTAACTCCAATTGAAAAATATAATGAAGTTTATCGTTAATTTATTGAAAAAAATATAATTAAAAATTGATAAAAAAATTTTGGGATTGACTAGTGCAATTTCATAGAGTTTGAAACTAGTTTAGGAATTGACTTTTACCTTAGTTATCAAATGGAGCTGTTGAGCAAAGTGAACCGTGAATATTTGCAAAAGACTTTGTAGGAAAAATCTTGCAAAGACATTCCGACATTCAAATTAGTGAGAGATGAGAGAGGGAATAGTAAACTAAAGAGAGAATCTAATCTAAATAAAGGTGAGCAAGGTCCTTCAACTAGGACCATAGTTCTTAAATTTCTACACGAATTAAGATAATCAAGATAAAGAAAAGGAAGTTTTTCTCAAAAAAAAAAAAGAAAGAAGTTTTTCAATCATTGACTTAAATCCATTGCCGAATCGAACCCTATTGAGCGAAATATGGAGGTACTTATGGAAGAACGGGCCAATTAAAACTTGATTCCTTGGATCAATTTCAAAGATTAAGTTTAAAATAGCCCCAAATCCGAAGAAAATCGGACCCGATGAACCCCAAAAAGGACCAAAACGAAATGCAGCAAAACGAAGCATTTTTCTCAAAATTTCCATGTGCAAAATGATCCTTAGGAGTCGAAAATGAGTACCCATATGAAATCTGATCAAAACCGAGCTCAAATCGTGCGAAAATGGTGTTTTTTTTTGGATAATTGAAATTGGGAGCATAATTGAAACTAACGTTTCACATTGGGGGCACAACTGACACAAATGAAACGTTAGGGGCATAACTGAAAATCACCGCAAACGTTAGGGGCACGAAAGGGTGTTTTGTCTTCGTATTAAAATGATAGATGAAATTGCCATTAAACGACTTATTAGCAAATTAATAGATCACTTCGGAATGGCATATACATCACACATCCTAGATCAAGTAAAGACTCTGGGTTCCGGCAAGTTACTGCTACATCCATTTCATCTCCTTTGTGTAAATTATTATTTCATATATCTTTCAAAAAAAAATTGAAAATATTTAAAACAAATAGGTTGTCATCAATTATGTGGCACCAAGCGTGTACCCCTAATAGAAAATGATGGGCAGAGATTCCTTAAAGTCTAAAGTATATGAAGTGCCAAAATGAAGGGGAGGTTCGTATTTATTTTCAAAATCTTTCATTTTTCTTTGTTTTTACCTCCCTTCTCCGTGTCATTTTAACTGGTTTAAAAGATTATCTTGGACTTATCTTTTCCCAAAAATGAATAATCTAAGAATGGAGGATGAAGTACCTTAAACTATAAAGTAAAATAGGTTACATATTAATGGGTATGGAGATTTGACATTCTCTTTTTATCCCGCTCCACCCTTTCAATCTCTCAAACTTCATTTATTTATTTGTTTATTTTTGGCCAGACTCCAATCTTCATTTATTATTATTGTGATTTCGCAAATTCAAATATAGAAAACATTCTGTGACCAACCGTTTACCCTTAAGTGGAGGACCAGCGACGAAGGGATTAGTTGTTGTTTTCGACAATGAATACCCTTGGTTTATAAAAAAAAAAAATTTAAACAAAGATAATGAAGACCTAGTTTTTAATCATGCATTATTATTATCACTTCACAAATTTAAAATACCTCAATTAGAATATCAAAATAAGGGGAAAGCCTACGAAGACTTAAGGAATTAAATTACATAAGAATTAAGTTGTATATTTTAGTTAAATGTAGGATCAGCAACTAGAATTCTAACTTTTTATGGGTTGTGGCATTGGCAGGGAATTGTAAGTGGTGGTTTGATTTATTTTCGTTCAGTTTTGGACTATATATGAACCAAAAAAGGACCTGTCTGTTCAAGCTTCTGCGAGTTTTACCCATCTACAAACATTTACAAGCATACTTCTAAACAATGTCAACTTCTGCCTCATTTTGCTTCTTCAAGCTGCGATCGTACGCTATCAGGGTCCGACAACTTGTTTATGCTGCCAAAAGGACAATAAAATGGCATCAAGAACAAAGAAAGAGAAGTTAAATTTGTCAACAAGGTATGTACATTCAGAAGGAAAACACTTATATCAAGTTACTCCAATCACAAGTTTTAAATACATTGTCTCTCTCTTCAATGATTGATCATGTAAAAAGTGGTGTTTAATATTCTCTTTCTATCATGATTGGTCATATATAAAATTTTTGCCACGTGTCAAATATTGATTGGAAAACTTATAGCAATGATATAAAGAACTTGATATAAGTTTTACCCTATTCAGAATTGACAACATATGCGATCAATCAATTCATAAGATGTCATCTAATTATGCTAGCATTCAACTCAAACTCACCAGATTAGCAAATGATCTCTATATTCCAACTTTTCACAAATCCAATCCGGAACTAGTTCTAGCAATAAATTTAGCTGCTCTTCAACTTCTCCTGATAATACAAATAAGAAAGATTAATTAGCAAAATGAAAATGATGGACAAGCTGATCGTCAATTATAATTCTTATATATAGTTGTCTTACTTTTGTCAACAATACTGAGGTCACCCCAGATTATCTTGCTTACGAGCTCCGATCTTGCGATAACAAAACGATCAATTGAATGAATCAAGAGCTGAATCATGTTAAATAGCTTAGGCAGCTTGGCAATCATTTCTCGCCTTCTCTTTGCTTGCGAGATAGCTGGATTTCTTTCCTCCATAGCTATTCTCTCCTTTTCTCTAATCTGCAAGCACACGCTCAATTACAGATGGTCCTAATCATCTAAAAGCGAGTATGTATTAATGTTAGATTCACTAGACTTAATATGCCAAAAGGAAGGTAAACAACCTATATGCTATACTTATGCCAGGATAATCAATAAACAGTAGGAAATAGTGCACATTACAGTAGTACTGATGAGAATAACCAAGCATCAAAAACCAATAGCATTTGTGAGTGGTAAAAAACTAACAAGAATACACATTCAATGTGAAGTGGGCACCATGGCTTCTTATGAATCATATAAGAGTATAACATATTTTTAGAGTTATGCAAATAAACCTAAGTAGAAATTATTATCATAGGACCAGTAAGCTTTTTCCTTGTAGCATTATAAGTGAGGTTAAGGGGCATACCGATTGTAGAAGATCCTCTGGGAGAATATCAGAACTATCATCATCAATTGACAAACCCCCTGAATCATCAGCTTCATTGTTTGTCTCCTGATTTTTCACTGGAGTGTCAAATTTCAAAGACTTGAAACGGGATGGACGCCTAACCAACTTGTTTGGTGAGCTGGAAGAGCTGTCGTCTGGGCTATTGTAGCACCTCTTTAGCGGAGGCAATGGAGATGGAGTAGAAACAAGTTTAGCAGGCGTTGACATGGCAGCAATGTTTCTGAGAGAATCATCTTCCTTCTCTTCATAGTAGGTTTCTTTAATTGGAGTGGCAACAAGAGCACAGGATAAATTCGGACGGGCTGGAGAAGCACATACAGTTGGAATCATATTAGAATGAGATATAGTGTCTACACTAGCACTATAAGTCGAATTAACTTTCGAACTCAAATCTGAAACCGCAACAACAGCTTGGGGGTGAAATGAATCGGATGGTAGTTTTTGGTGTGCGTCATCCACCTTATTCCACATTGATTTCTGGAAAGAATGCCTTCTGAAAGATGGGGGCAGATGAGTGGCTCTAGCTAGTTGCTGATGATGATCTTCAATTGAAATATTGACAGGTACTGACAAGTTCTCTTCCCCCTTTGCAGACTCTGAATTATCTCCTATTGCCACAAGGAGCCATATCCACCACCTTGCTTTTTCTACATTCACAAAAATTAAATCATAAACCGTCAACTGGGTTGACGGTTTCTCTTTCCAGAAACCGTCAACACGGTTGACGGTTTCTCTTCGAAATTTTTTTAGAAGAAACCGTCATCCGGGTTGACGGTTTCTTCCTTTCCTCAAACCGTCATCCGGTTTAGCGGCTTTATATCACTGAAACAGTCATCCGAGTTGACGGTTTCTTCGTAACCCAGTTTTGCTACAGTAAAATTAGCCTATATGCGTGATATGGTTAAAATATAGTCTAGAGATGTGATTATAAAATTTTCTTGGTCTACCGAGAAAAAAAAGTCCTATCTATTCCGTGGAAATAGATGGGTATTATTTTCGTAATTGTAAAATAAAACAAAGAGATGATTATTTATTTATTTATTTTTTGGTGTGAAAAGAGTAGGGGTGTTAATTGGGTTGGGTCAACCCGTCAACCCGCTAAAACCAACCCAACCCATTAGTTTGGGTTGGTTTGGGTTGGGCTGGCAGGTTGGTTTGGGTTCAAAAAGTTGAGCCCGCTGTGGTTTGGATTGAGCTGCGGGTTTTAAGATTTTGAGCCCGCTCAACCCAACCCAACCCGCCAGCCCGCAAAAATATTAAATAAAAAATAAAATTAATTTTTTATTTAGTTATAATTATATTTTAATATCACAAATAATATTATTTTTAAAATTTGGTCAATTAATAAATTTTTATTTTCAATTTAGTCCATAAAAAACAAATTGTAAAGGACCAAATTAAAGAAAAAAATTTAAGAGAGACCAAATTTTTTATATAAAAAATAAAAAAAATTAGTGTGGGTCAACCCACCAACCCAATCCAAACCAACCCGCACTTTTGGTTTGGGTTGGTTTGAGTTGACTCAATTATTTTCTTTAGTCCAACCCAACCCAACCCGCCAAATAAATTAGTGAGCCCGAACCAACCCCTGAACCCAACCCATAAACACCGAAAAGAGAGATGATTAATCGTTAGTGAAATAATGATAAATTAATTAGAGGAACCCAAATGGACCAGGTCCCTCTAACTCTTCCATTCTCTCTCTAAACTGCAGGAACTTTACACTTTAGAGGATCCAATCTGGGTCTCTGATTGACTCAAGAATTCGTTACTTAGATGAGTCAAATTTGCTGGACGCGTTTGAACTTGAATTTTGTAAATTTTTAAAGTTGGTCAGTTACAATTACGCATGTGACTCTCACACACGCACCTTCTTTCTTGCCTACATTCACTCCACTTGGTCACTTTTCATTCCCCCTCACGCGCCCATTCATTCACGTACCTCTCACTTTCTCACTCTATTTTTCATTTTTTCTTTCCTTATTCATCACATCATCATCCATCCCCTCTTTCCAAGCAACATCTGAACCCCCAAATATAAAACCTAATCTCCACCTCCTCCTCCTCACTCATGAATCATGATTATTCTTCTTTACAATCAATTCTTCCTCTCGATTTCTTAACGCCTTTCTTCTTCTTCACATCACTCTTCGCCGCCTGATTTAATTTACTCGATCAATCAACCATGGTTTCTGAAGATCCCAAAGCCAAACCCATCCAGATCCGTGAGGTATGGGCGTCTAATCTCCACTCCGAGTTCGAACTCATCCGTGACCTCATCGATCGCTATCCTTTCATCTCCATGGACACCGAGTTCCCCGGCGTCATTTTCCGTCCACACTTCGACCCCGCCGTTCCCTTCCACCGCCGTCAACTCCTTCCCTCCGATCACTACCGCCTCCTCAAGGCCAACGTCGACGCCTTGAACCTCATCCAGGTTGGCCTCACTCTCTCCGACGCCGACGGCAACCTTCCCGATCTCGGATCTGGCCAACGCTTCATCTGGGAGTTCAACTTCAGAGATTTCGACTTGGCGCGTGACGCCTACGCTCCGGACTCCATCGAGCTTCTCCGCCGTCAGGGGATCGACTTTCAGCGAAACGCCGAGAAGGGAGTCGAATCGGCCCGGTTCGCCGAGTTGATGATGTCGTCGGGACTCGTTTGCAACGAATCGGTGAGTTGGGTTACGTTTCACAGTGCGTATGATTTCGGGTATCTGGTGAAGATTCTGACCCGAAGAAATTTACCGAATGGGGTAGAGGAATTTCTGAGAATGTTGAGGGTGTTTTTTGGAAATAATGTTTATGACATCAAACACATGATGCGATTCTGTAATAGCTTGTATGGAGGTTTGGACCGGGTAGCCCGGACTCTCAATGTGAACCGGGCGGTTGGGAAGTGTCACCAGGCCGGGTCAGATAGCTTGCTGACGTGGCACGCTTTTCAGAAGATGAGGGATATTTACTTTGTAAAGGATGGGCCGGAGAAACATGCCGGCGTGTTGTATGGATTAGAGGTGATTTGTTGATTAAAAAAATTATAAAAAAAAGGATAATCAATTGATTATTTTATTGATTTAAATATAAAATTCTCTCTAATTATAAATAGGCGTGACAATTTGGTCAACTTGATTGGTGGTCAACACGTAACCTTTTCTTGAACCTTGAAAAAATACATTGGAATTTGGAATTAATTGTTCCTTGAATTGGAGTGGGCAGCCACTGATGACCATATACAGATTACAGATTAAAGAGATTCAAGTTTTTAACTTTAAGGGGCCAATCAATAAATAAGGTATTTTTTTTATGAATTACTATAACATGCATGTGTTTCACGAGGTTTTAATTTTTAAGACGAACCTTCAAACAACGTAATCATAGTGAGTTAGGATACCATTTTGGCTTTTTTTTGTTTTTTTCTTTATGAAGCATGGGTCAGTTAAAGAGTGAGGATGAGAAAAAAAAATGAATAAAGAAGAAAGAATGTATGAGGCAGTCGTCAGTCGTGGCAGACTAGTCTCAGCAGTATAATAATATATATTATTGGATCAGGTTGGTAATGCGAGCAAACTGGTCGTCAGTCGTGGCAGACTAGTTCTGATTTGTTTATGAAATTTCAAAGTAGGCGAAATAGGTGTAATTGCCTCTAAATATAATCCAATCCTCTGCACCCAAGGAATGTTAATGTTTTTTTTTTTTGGTAAGACAACGAATGTTAATGTTGCAATATAGGTGTACGTTGTTTTCCCTACGACGACTTCATATTTGACTATTTGTATCAATTTACAAATCATGGCTTTTTTTAAAAAAAAAATATATATTTTTTTTATAAAATTAGCCCATAAACAATCAGAAGAAAAAAGAGAATAATCACACTTATAATTCAAATTTTTTTATAGTAAAAATAAAGGTCAAAGTTTCAAATTGGTCTTAAAAAAATGAATGCGGTCATATTTATCTCATTTCAAGCTTAAATATGACAAATATAGAATTACAAATACTTTTCTGGACCATTAATAAACAAGGTCAAATCGAGTACTAAAAGTGAATAACTCATTTCATAGTCAAACAAGTGAAGTTGGTCGCACAAAAAAAAACACCTAGCGCCGCTTTTGTCTCTCTCTCTCGCTCTCTTTGTTTTTGTTCGTTGCCACTATTTCTTGGGCCACCTCTGAGACAGCGGTGGTGGCCCTCTCTCTTTTTATAGGCAGTGTTGAAAATTTCTCTTTTGTGAGAGTCTCTCCTTCTCTTTATGAGAGTGTTACTTTGTTTTTAGGGTTTTGTGGCGGCGGCGTTCTAGATCAGGGATCTCGCGGCGTCGATCTGGTCTGGCTTTCTCTGCGGAGGCAACTCTGGACTAGGCATTCCACAACGACTTTTGGCTTCCACGACGGCTTCCTGGTTTGGTTCTGGTTTTTTGGTGTTCGGATCCTCTCTATTTTAGATGGCTTTATTTATATTTTTAGCTCTTTAGATGGTTGTAGCTTTAGTTGGATCCCTAGATCCATTATTTTGGCAACTGATTGTCTTGCCAATTTGTCTGACACGAGGATGGGCCTCTTGGATGGGTTGAAAACCCCCTTCATCAGTTGATATCCTATCTAGTATTAATGTTTATGCTAGAGAGGGTTTGGTTAATTTTGCTTTGTTTTTGTTTGTATCGTGTTTGGCTTTGTCTTACTTTTGAATGAATTATGTTTCAGGCCAAAAAAAAGTGAAGTTGGTCATATTTCTCTCGTTTCAAGTCCGAACGCAATAAATTTGAAACTATGTGTTAACTCTTGAAGAATCTTTTCTTTGTCCAGTTAAAATCGCTAGCAAATGAGGTCAAATTGCATATTTAAAGTAAGTTTGGGACCAATTTGAAATATGATAAAAATATGTAGTACCAATCTAAAATAAATAAAATATAAGGGACCAATTTGAGACTTCTGCCAAAAATAAAGAACCATACTTCATTTTTTTTGTTTTTTAGTTTACCATATTTTGGGTTGGAACGTTCGTAGAAAGAAAATAATGGTTTTGGGGTTTCGAAGAGGAATAGGCCCAATTTAAATTTCGCGGAGGTCCAATTCGTAGCGTCGTCATCAGTGTTTATGTTGGCCTACATGTTTTGCGTTGTCCAACCCAGAAAGCAACCTTGTTTTCATTCTTTTTTACATTTTATAATACGAATATAAGTGACCAAATAATAAATGAGATATTCTTAAATTAGTTCATTGCATAGGAAATTGGGCACCGTGTAGCACTGTTTTGATTTTTTTTTTAAAAAAAAAGAACAAGAGGTTCATTTTTGGGGGTGCCTGAAAACAAGAGGTTCATTGGCCATTGCTCTCTATTTATGAGCGAATTTTAATGTGATGTCATCCATAGCTTGTTTTATTCTTTGAAATACAGAATAAACATAGTTTGGTAGGTAGGTAATATATATTAGTTTGATTTTTTTTTTGGCCGAAATATATTACTTTGATTGGAGTGGAAAGCAATATAAATAATTGAGTGTAGACAGTGAATTTAATTATGAGACTCGGTGTCGTATACATGTAGCTAGCATTAACTTCCTTCCTATCCTTCTTATCAATTGGTGTTTCTCTCCATAACGTACGAGTTGTGGAATCACTCTACACTCTACAGTCTACCCCCCCTACAGATCCCTCCCTGCAAAACTAAACATCTTCATGTATTCTTGAATTATTAATGAGTAAACTACCAAATTGGTCCCTGGATTATTGGCTCGCTGACAAATTGATCCTTGAATTTAGGAAATTGACAAATAGATCCTCAAATTTTTCTAACGAGTCAAATAGGTCCCCGAATTTTTCTAACGTTAGTCAAATAGGTCCCCAAATAACATGCACAGAAGGACCTATTTGACAAATNGAAAAATGTAAAACAACGGGAAGGATGATAGCTTGATAGTTTTTGAACTCAAAAAAATTTTAACTTGAGAGTCAATCCACCTGACCTATTTGTGGTCAAAGTTGTGCCGGCAGTTTTTGACGGCTCTGATCATGTGTGTGTATATATAGAACTATTAATCAGTAGCTTTTAATTAAATTATAATTCAACTAGGTAATTATAGTATAATGGGCGATGATGTTATTTTAAAAAAGTGAAATGGTGAGTAGTAATTAAGATTTGGGAATCACTGAAAGCAAAGAAAGCGAAGAATCCAAATATATACACCAAGTGGTAAGTAATTACATGTTTAGAAACGGATTGGCGAAGAAGGAATCTGAAAGTGGCACAAATTGAAGCATATATATGAATATGGGTATATATAAAAGAAACACAATTACCTTAGGTGGTGAGATTACAAGGGAGAGAGAAGAAGGAATTAAGTGTGGGGAAATTGAAAAGCTTGGTGACAGATATCATGAAAAACATTGAGAATAAGATGGTGATGTGATGGGGAATTGAGTTGAAGAAAGCATCTAAGAAGCTCATCAAGATCTTGTTGGGAATAAACCTCCTTCTCAAAGATCATCTGCAACATGGAATGCCTAAAATCCTTGTATGGATCATCGGATTCCTTCTCCACCGCCACGCTGTTCATCAGCATCGGACTCTGCATATGCATATTATGCATCATCTTCCCCACCTCTGTTTCGCTTTCCGATGTGGTCGACGACCACGTCACCGGGCTGGTCTTGGGCTTGGGCCTGGGCTCATGGACCTCAATGGGCTTGGGCCTCCCGCACCCGCAATTTGCGCTCAGGATTATCCTAAGCACATTCCTACCTCCTGATGTCGTCTTCTTGTTGGAAGACATATATGTATGTGTATGTATGACTAGAAAGCTAATAATAGTCACACAATACACACAAAACAGTGAAATACAAACAAGGGTATTGATAATATGGTTGTGTTTTTGCAGAAATTAACACAACAGAGAGAGAGAGAGAGAGATGGGATATTAGGGGATATATGTGGTGTGGTACATGGTGGGAGTGATGAACAGAGAGAGAGTCAGTTGTGGATAGAAGTGGGGAGTCTCTTTCGGACATGTTTGGTGAGAATAGAGGTTGGACTATTTAATTAATACCCCATCTTGCATTAACACTATTAATAAACATCATCACGGACATTAATTTTGTGTCAACAACATATTACTTAAACTACAACTAGTCCCATCTAATTAAATAAAAAATATTATACCAAGAGCAATACTCCTTTCGTTCCTATATATCTGATGTTTAAGGTAAATACACACAGACCAATGAAATGATTAGCTCACCTAAAATGAAGAGACAAATGAAGTAAAAAGACTAAACTATCCCTATTAAATTACTTGAAAAATGTTTATTCATTTATGACTCTACTATATTTAATAGGGATAGAATAGTAAAAAAATAATTAATGCTCTCTTGAAGTTGTAAAACATCAGATATTTTGAAATAAAAAAAGTTCTCCAGAAAATACACACAGACCAATGAAGTAAAAAGACACACAGACCAATGAAATGATTAGCTCACCTAAAATGAAGAGAAAAATGAAGTAAAAAGACTAAACTATCCCTATTAAATTACTTGAAAAATGTTTATTCATTTATGACTCTACTATATTTAATAGGGATAGAATAGTAAAAAAATAATTAATGCTCTCTTGAAGTTGTAAAACATCAGATATTTTGAAATAAAAAAAGTTCTCCAGAAAATACACACAGACCAATGAAGTAAAAAGACACACAGACCAATGAAATGATTAGCTCACCTAAAATGAAGAGAAAAATGAAGTAAAAAGACTAAACTATCCCTATTAAATTACTTGAAAAATGTTTATTCATTTATGACTCTACTATATTTAATAGGGATAGAATAGTAAAAAAATAATTAATGCTCTCTTGAAGTTGTAAAACATCAGATATTTTGAAATAAAAAAAGTTCTCCAGAAAATACACACAGACCAATGAAGTAAAAAGACACACAGACCAATGAAATGATTAGCTCACCTAAAATGAAGAGAAAAATGAAGTAAAAAGACTAAACTATCCCTATTAAATTACTTGAAAAATGTTTATTCATTTATGACTCTACTATATTTAATAGGGATAGAATAGTAAAAAAATAATTAATGCTCTCTTGAAGTTGTAAAACATCAGATATTTTGAAATAAAAAAAGTTCTCCAGAAAAGCAGATATTCAGGAACGGAGGGAGTATTTAAGTTAAGTCCTTTATATCAAGAATTAATTTTCCGCAAATCTATGACCATTGCATATATAAAGTAGGATTCAAATCCCCAACACTTACTTAAGCGATCTAGTGAGCTTGACTACTAGACCAACCAAATTTAGTTTTGTTATAAGATTTTTCAATAAATATTTGAGACATAACAAAAGTTTTATGAATGATCTGAGGTAATATAAATTAAACTTGTGATTAAATAAATCTTATAGTAAATTTACAAGAAATTTTACTTAAACCTTTTTCCTTGTACAAATTTAATTTTATAACTAAATTCTCGAATTTTAGTCTTTATTGATCCATTATTATTGACTATCGATAGAATTTTAAATAACCCTGTTGCATTTCCACTCTCCTATTTCAATTCATTTAATTTCTCAATATTTCAAACCCGTGACGTTTCTAGACTCACTACTCTCTCTCTCTCTTGTAACATTATGAATTTCTTATGTCGATCGGTTGTGATCGAGTTGCGAAGTATAATTTTTCAAGAAATTTTTTTGAAAAAAAAAAAAAAATTGCAAATAGTTTTTTTTTACGGTAAAATTGCATCCTGTGTTATTAATTTATGAATTACTTCCTTGAATGGCATATGAAAATAACTCAACTGCAAAAAAACTATATATTATTACTTCTGATTTGTGATTCTTACGTTGTTTAATTCACAACTAACTTTTGAGTTTGTAGAAAGTAAGAAACCAACGCAAAGGTAACACAACAATTGCCTTCCAAGCCAACATATTTTTATATAGAGCAAACCCCCTTTTTAGTCCCTCAATTGTTACTGAGTCGAGGAATCGGTCCCTCANTTTGCTCTTTTATATATACCTTCCCTTCTACTACTCTTATATTATTAATCCTAATTCCCAAAGTCCATTAATTCTTAAATTCTTCTTTTAGAAAAATTCATACAGTTTTATTTTGTGTCAATACACTCCTTGCAAATTATAACCTTCATAAATTTATGATTTTGTCTGACATTTAGTTTTTACAGTAGGCACATACATACACACACATTCATTTGATCTTAAATTTAATAGATAATGAAAACTCCTTAATAAGTTTGTAGAGATTTTTGAGGTCAGTGATCAAAATTTTAGGAAGCTTGTTTGGTTGTAAATAAAGTTGAGGCGAATAAATATGTAGGTGGTGATTTTATTATATTCGCTAATTTCGCACATAACCAAAAGGAGAAATAAATAACATCAAAAGTCAATTAGGTTATTCTTTTGTTTTCAGTTTTCAGCTTTTCCATGTAATAAGAGACCAAGTTTTAAAAATACTGTTTAACCTAATTTAAAATGTAAAATTATATTTATAAAGTCCAATAAATTGATAAATTTAGTTGAAATCTTTAAACATACTTATAAATATGAATATTAAAAGACATTGTTGGTAAAGGCAAACTCAATTTAATGATTTCTAAGCCTCGCAAATTTTAGTCTATAACTATCAAACTATTGCTTGATAGTTATAGATATTATTTGATTATTTAAAAAAATATATAATTAAATATATAATTAATGCTATTAACATATATGATTGAAAAATCAAGAATCAGTTAATCAAAACAAACTATTTAAATTAACGAGTCTTATTGCTAAACGTAATTGAGAATGAATACTGAATTTTGGTGAACTGGGCATATTTCGATTATAGATTTNACCACAATGCAAAAATTTTTCTTTCAGGGTACCAAAGGGGAACCGCCCTTAACCACAGGGTACCAAATTGCAATTTACCCTTTTTTGAATAATCTTCCTTTTCTCTATATTTGCTTCATGGTATCAGAGAAGAAAGTCACACGATTATGGAATCTTCTAGCTCAACCACTTTTACACCAACTCTTGCTCTAAGCACCACCTCTTCTCAATATGGTTTTCATCTTTGTTAGTCCTTTTAACTTAAAATAATTTCCTTTTGTGGAAATAACAGGCTATGGCTATTATTAAAGGCCATAAGCTTCAAGAGTTCCTCGTTGGAACCTTTGTTGTTATTCGACCTAAATTTGCTTCTGCTACATATGAGGTTGCTAGTGGAATTAGTGAATCTTTTCTTTTATGGAAGCAACAAGATCAATTAGTGCCTTCTTGGTTGCTTTCCTTTATGTCTTGTGGGATGCTTATAGGTTGTAACCAAGCGTTTGAAGTATGGCAAAAACTTAAAGGTTTCTTTGCCTCTCAAACAAAGGCCAAGATTAGACAATTTAAATTACATTTATGTCCACTTGTTGTTAGCTTAATTTCAGTTGGAATATACAAGTGGCTATCTTAATTCATTACAATAAAGAATGAGATAAATATATATATATATATATAAAAGAGAATATTTTTATTCTACAACCTTTTAAAGAAGGACACCTCATCAATATTATTGTTGGATAACTATCTACACAAAACAAATCTATAACCAAAATATGTACTGCTCATCGAAACAGTAATCATTCCCATTTAAAACTAACTCTCCCAACACAACAACATAGAAGTTGTCCCACATTTTAATTAGGTTTAAATACGTACGTTGATAGGGATAGGAAATAGAAATACTTATTTTTTGGTGCTTTGGTACACTAAATATAACCAAAGGGAAGCTTTTTCATATGTACTCAACCACTTTCTATTAAGTGTTGGTCTTGTGCTTGATGTGGGGGTCAATAGGAAATTTAAAAATGGCCTCTCTTTATTCAATTGTTCTGCATAAAACGCATTTCTTTTTTAAAATAATACTAAATATAATTCTGAAAGCGAATGGTCAGCAATATATATAAACATGTTATTTATATATGTTGTTATCAAAATTAACCTCGATCTTGAAAGTCGTCCTTGTTGGAAAATTTTTTTTGGACACAATATAATATTAAGAAATATTCTGTAATCTTTTGATAAATTAAAAAAATATCTGTAAGATAAAATAATTTATCATCATGTCTAGATATAAAGTAGGAGAAATTATGAGTTTTCAATTACAATTATTCAATGATAATTCATGTTTTCAATTCTCATTTCATCTAAATGTGAGATACTTATATATAATTTGCAAGAGTGGCTTCATTATGTTTCCATCCCATTAGTAGGTAGAATGAGATTTATTGGACAGGAACTGAAGCTACACCTTGAACTTCAAATGGACCCATATACATAAAAATACCTTAAAAAAAGCTCAACAAATTAATTATATGGTATGATATTTTTGTCCACGAAGGACATTAGTTGCCCTAACTCGTGGCTATTGGGCCTACGCCATGTGGCTGATAGTGCCCTTCTCTTTTTGTGATGCATGACCAATGAACATTATCTTTTAAGACTTTATGTAAGTTATATCTATCAACAATATTTAAGTATACGTACAATATAATATACTTTCTTTATATATATATATATATATAAAATCTAACGCTAATTGCCAAAATCTCCTCTTAATTAAAATTTATCATGTTTTCATTAAAAATAATAATAACAAATCATCAGTCAAGATGTATTAATTAAAATGGTCAAGATGTGGCATTCTAGTTATATTTCATTATATAAGTACAAATAATATTGCATGATGACTAATAAACACTATAATCTTATCTTGGTCTAATGCTGACAATTCAACTAAAATGAATATCTGAATTTTGGCTACCATATATATATATATATATGATGATTAAATGAATATGTTATATATATATATATTTTTTGGTTTAAATGTCAACATATAGCCATATTATTATGTTAAGCAGGAAGAGCTAGGGAAGTATAGGATGGGGGGATATGTATCTAAGTAGTAAGGTCAAACCTCTCCATCTAATTATGGAGATTTAAGGGACAAGCAACAATGGAGATCGATCTCAACTTCTTAGCTATACTTAATTCCAACATATTTGTCTTTTTAATACAAGCTTCAACATACCAGCTGGTGTAAGGAGTAAGCTAATTAATCACTGTCTAATAGTGCTTACTTTATAACTTATAACAGCTTTTGTGTTAAATTAAATTTCTACAACTTTGAGTAACTTGAAATATTTTTGAAGATGCCGTAAAAAAGTGATAAAATGGGGAAAAACTAAATAAATAAATAAATATATGACTTTGGAATACATATCTCTATTTTGTTTTTGTTTAAATTTAGAAAATCCTAGATATATTTGTATTCAATTTCATTTTGTTTGGGATCCAAATGAACGTTTTAGGTAATTATGTAAAAACTAGATCTGATTAATCGATTTTAGATCGAAAATTGATGAACTGGCTAGTGCTTCAGTCTAATTTGTGACTTTAAAGACTATTTTGTGATCAAATCGGTGTTGACTTGTCAATTTTATAGGTAAACTCGTAAACTACACCTTTTGGGTCGGATTTTTTTTTTGTTTGTTTGAAACATAATTCATTCAAAAGTGAGGTAAAATTAAGCATAATGCAAATGAAAATAAAATAAAAATAGTCAATCTCTCCATAGCAAAAGCATCACTAGATAGAATATCAACTAATGAAGGTGGGGAGTTTACAACCCAACCAAGAGGACCCATCCTCGTGTCAGACAAATTGGTAAGACAATCAGTTGTCAAGATAGCGAATCTAAAGATCCAACTATAGCTACAATCATCTAAAGAACTGGAAACATAAATAATGTCATCTAAAAAAGACAAACACTTCCAATCAAAACAACAGGCAACTCCAGTGATTGCTCTAAAAAAATACATAATCAGACTCAAAGCAACAATAAATATTTAGTAAAACACCACTGTGGAAGCAGAACAAGAAACAATACCGTGGGAGTCCTCATCCAGAACGCTGCCACCACACAATCCTAGAAATAAAGAAACACTCTCAGAGAGAGAGAGAGAGAGAGAGAGAGAGAGAGAGAGAGAGAGAGAGAGAGAGAGAGAGAGAGAGAGAGAGAGAGAGAGAGAGAGAGANTGAAATTTTACCCTGCTTAAAGTGAATTTTATCTCTATTAACAATTTTTTTTCTTTACATATAACTTAATTCGAATAAAAAATATCATATTTCAAAATTCAATTATCTTATTGAACTTTGTTAATTAAAAATTTAAAATAAGGGCCTTTGGTTATGAGTCCATAGAAACAATTATAGCATAGGTATTGGGCCAAAGCAAAAGAAATTGTAGCATAGGTCTCGCTAGCTGCCACACGTCCCTTCCCAAAACCATAAAATTTGGAACGCACTTCGGTGGATTTGGGAAGCCCACTCAATTAGCAAAGTTGGGAATAGGATAAAATACACAAAAAAATTTCATATTTATTGACCTCGAAAAAATAAGTAATCTAATATTTGATATTTTTTTTTATCATGTGATTACCATTTATCCACTTTCCTTCCTTCTTTCTCTTTTCTTTCTTCGGCTCTACTGAGCTGAGCTAGCTAGCTCAAAGGAAATATTCTGGGTATCTAATCTTCACTTCCATTTCTAATTATCGAATAATCTCTCCTATCCTATGCTCTCATAGGTGGAGAATTCTTTGATTGCCCCAACAATGACGACCACTCTGCTAATCCCATCCACTTCCTCTGTTTCTTTGTATAAAGCTTCCAAATTTTCTTCATTTCAATCGCGTAAATGTCATTCTAAGAGCTTCAGAGTGAGAGCTCTAAAAGAGAAAACAGATGAAGTTAAAACCCCATCTTCTTCGGCTGAGGAAATTACAAAAAAGTATGGCCTCGAAGCTGGTCTTTGGAAGGTGCTCATTTCTTAACTCCCTCTTTTTCTTTGATTTTTGCGCAAGGGTTTTGTTTTTCAAAGCTTTTAAGTTTCTATAATTTGCTGAGAAAGGAAACATGAATTCAAGTGTGATTGAGCTAGGTAGAAGCTTATTTGTAGGGTATATCGAATCAATTCTAAGGACAGATCAGACTAAAGAGTAACATGAGGTTTTGTTGATGAGGAAATTCAGGAAAGCTTTTTATTAATTATTAATTGTATAGAAATATTAACGATGGGCGAAATCATTGGTATTGCTTGCTTGTCAAATTGTGTCCGTTCAGATTGCTTCCTTGATCATTTGGAAATCCTAATCTTATATACACGACACGCCATTGACAAAATTGACATTTTGCTGAAGCTTTCACCCATAACCTATGGTGTCTTTCTTTACATTTCTATTTATTTCGATTTTGACTTGAAGGGAAAAATGATGAGGTCAGGGTGAATATGTATGCTACACTTTCAAGTCATGATTCTGTATTGTTTTTCTTAAAAATTTAAAATCATAACTCTTTCAATACAGATTTTCAGCTCAAAGGATGAAGAAGGAAAAGATGATCCGGAGAAAAAGAAATCAAAGGGTGATGAAGCGAAGGAGTTGCTTGCAAAATATGGAGGAGCCTATCTGGCCACCTCCATCACTCTGTCTTTGATATCTTTCACTCTCTGTTACGTACTGATCAATGCAGGCATTGATGTCCAAGCTTTGCTTCAAAAGGTACGACCTTGACTCACCCTAACATGGATTGCATTCCAAACAGTATATAATATATTGTTGGGATGCAAGGAGCTTAATAGAATAATGCTAACTTTATTTTTGTTTTCAGGTGGGAATTGCCACTGATGCGACTGGAGAGAAAGTTGGAACCTTTGCTTTGGCATATGCTGCGCATAAGGCTGCATCACCAATTAGGTTTCCTCCAACAGTAGCTCTTACACCTATAGTTGCTGGTTGGATTGGAAAGAAAGTTGAGAAAGATGAGTGAGTAGCTTATAGGGGTAAATTAGAGCAGCCATCAACCCCTTTAATTCTCATATGCTGCTTCTTTTATTTATATATACATTTCAACATTTGTTCAAACAAAAGCGTGTATTATAATCCTTTTTAATGCCAGTGCTAATGTAAAGTGATATCTAATATTTCTACTTTAAATCTCCACTACTGGTATGTCAGAACATTTCGGCTGAGTATGAGAATTGAGTACTAACTTACATCTTTTAATTCCTCCCTAGAATTACCATCGCATATCTTGATTCTGTTTGAAAAATAAAAGAGAAGAAAAACTTGAAAGAGTAAAATAACAAAAAGAACAAAAGAATGAAATCCCAAATGAAACGCCTCGTTTTAACGAAGACATGACAAATCGCTGCATTTCTTCTTTACAGCATCTCATGGGGGCATAGTTCTTCCTCAAGACTATTCTGGAAGTTCACTTTGATTGCTCGGCAAACAATCCTGAAGGAGACAACGAGCTAAATACTCTAAAGCTAACAATTACAGTAATATACAAGGATGGATTAAGCAGGCTGCTAGGATCGCTTGATTTATGTATATCATAACTGTACAATGAATCAGCTGTCATGAGTGGCCACTCTTAGATCATTAGATCAGCTTCTTTACCAACAAAACATAGAGAAAAATATCTCCATCGAACATTCAATCCAACCTCTAGTCTCTAGAGCAGCAATGTTGTAGAGGACGCGAAAGGAATTTGAGGCTGGATGTCATACGTTCTTAGGAAATAGCACTTGCCCTTGATTAGATTCATGACATCTGATGTCGAAGCTTCAACCCCCATTGGGGTCAGATGCAGAGGGCAACTGACTGGTGTTTGAAGGAGGGGTTTTGGGCGGCGGTGTCGTCACCGGAGGCATGCAATAATCGTCATTAAGTCTATCCAGTTCGTTCCATTCAACTCCAGCTGTAGATATATCAAGGAATTTCCAAAAAGTTCAAGATGAGAATATTTTATCTGAAAAGGTAATCATAAAACCTTCCCATGTAGCATATTAGATGGTAAAGGAAACAGTAAATCAAGAAAGAGGATACGTTCTGTTCTCCACATATCAGTTATGCTAACATCAGCATCTGATAGAAGCCAGTAATCAGCGTCACTCTGCAAAAGAAAAACAAGTAATAAATGAGATATAAGTGTTTTGCTTTCACCAAGAAGAAAAATGGCAATAACAACTTCATCCATATAATCAAGGAAACACATGCTACAAGTGATTGCGTTTATAATATCAAAAGATTACGCACCTACAACTTTTAGCGCTCTATGAATTGTGCTAAGATACATTTTTCCTCCCAATGTCAGTATGTACTTCCGTCTAAGAATTGTTCTTAGCAAATCCATTGCACATAAAGAAATAAAGCTCACACATACTGAGGCCATACTTACATCAATGTCTGACGGAACAATCTTCATGATCCCACTAACAAAGTCCTGTGAAGGACTAAAATCTGAAGAAGCTCTATGACCATCTTGTCCCTGAATTTCTACTTCCTTCCCTCTTTCCTCAGTGATCACAGTTGCTGGAGGCCTGTTAACCTCTGGACTGGTTGGAAGGTTGGATACTGCATCAACTCCATTGATCTCCTCAAATTTTTCTTCAAATTGACTAGAATGGAAGGGAGTGAAGAGAAAATCAACAAACACAACTGAGGTAAATGATTTTAGAATATCATTAACTCCGTAAACATACCTAACGAGGTAAACATCTATTGGGCCCATTGTGCTTCTGAGGACTATTCTGTATCTCCTTTGAGGATAATCAACAGCCTAATAGAACATGGCAAAGTTTCATTGAGAAAGATGTAGGTCAAATTCATTAAATCTACATAAATTTGGTAACCTACAAAATTTACCTCATCAGGATCAGGGACCTCTAGTGTAGTGCCATGCGGAGCTTTAATAGCTATCAAGGTTTCATTCTGACAAAATGAATTATATGTCTTCAATTAACAGTCAAAACAGATTAATATAATGATACTGATATACAGAATACACAGTATCATCATATAGAACCTAGTCTTTAATGAGTAAAGATATCAAACTAACCTGGAAGCAGGGCAAGCCCTTTATATCATCTTCAGTGACAAAAAGCCATCTACATGGGGGAAAAGCATGGTGGAAAGTAGGTCAAATAATAATATACTCTAAATTGTGGTAGAATGAACCAATTCTGGGTAGAGGTGAAATAAAACTTACTTCTGATTGTTTTCATCTTCACTAAGGTCTCTCAGTCTTTCTTTCATCTCCCTGCAGTAATTAGAAACTTAAGCTTATTAAGTAGATAGCAAACAAGCAACATGAATGGAACAGAATCAGCAAATGCATGGCAACCAAACCTTATTTGTTCATCTAAACGGCGCTCCTCCATATTAAGATTTTCAACTTCTGTCTACAAACAGTAAGAAGATAAATCAAGTGAAGAAAAAACGTAAAGGTTCCCAGGCAATTTTTAAATCAAGTGTAAAATTACAAAAGCTTTCAAGCTTTCCAGGGTTTAATTACAAAGAAAATTACAATACTAGTGAAATTCAACTCCGATTAGCCTCGCAAATTGCAACTATTCCCACTAAAGCAAAAATAGATATTCCTACTTCAGCAGTCTATTTATGACATAAATTAAAGGTGTGACTTGACCTCAGGTCAAACTAGATTTGGGAAAGAGCATGGAACGAAGTTGGCTAGTAATCATAAAAGCTAGAGAAGAAACTCAGGAAAAGAAAAGAAAGGAATATCTAATTTAAAAATCCTAAAAATAATAAACTTCATGGGGATTCCAAGCAGCAGATTGTGTCATTCCTTACCTGCAAACTAGAAAAACTATCATCAGCCTCCCCTGGCCTTGACACATCCAATCCCCTGAACAATCATTGGACTTTGATTTGTTAAAACAGTTTCAGCAAGCAATTAACTATATATGACAAACTACGTTGAAAGTATAAAAAGCATCCCTACTTCCATTGAATTCTGTTTTTGAGCTTCTTTTCTATAAGACCAATCCCTTCAAGAACATTTGTTATATCATATATCCTCCTCTTCTGCACCTGTAGATGCCCCAAAAAAAAGAATTGAGTTTACAGCATGAAACCTCTGTCTGAACCTGGCAGAAAAATAGTTACCTCTAATGTGTCAGCAGCTTTATTCAAATCAAGAATACCATCCTCTGCCTGTTTGATCAAATTGATGAACTTCTTTGTCAACAGACCTATGATTATGAAAAAAAAAAGATGATTATTGAATATGAAAAGACATTATTTCAACTAGTAAAGCGTAGAATGAAATGAGTTGCAAGAAGAACCCAGATGATGATTGGCAATAAACTAATAAAAGGCATGGATAATGCTGTGCTACCTAAAGAACTGTCATATCTGCAAGGACCAGCTGGAGTAAGATTATTGCCAGAAGGAGAGCCTGCCAAATTTATTGAAAATCATCAGATACCTCTAAATCATTTGCAAGCACAAATGCCACAACTGACATCAGAACAAAGGAAGGCGCATTTAACTTAAGAATTTGTAAGCTCCACCACACAAAGTTTGGAAGATAAGACTCACCAACATTTGAACTTGGGGTTTGAGGCCCAGCTTTGTTGCATTTTGTAAGCCTTGAGGCTTTGCCTGCCTTCCCCCCCTTCCCTGATATCGGGGTCTTAAAAGGACTACTAGCTGCTTCACTGGACCCTGGGGGCATCCTATCAACGGAATCAGCTTCAGAAATGGCTGTGCTACTTTTCCGCTTCAATTGCTGATATGGTGTAATATTATTTGTTTGAGGAATAAAATTAGCAAGAGTTGCAATTTAGAAGGAAAGTAAAGATTAAAAGGATAGACAAAAGACCTCTTTTTCTTAAGAATCAAATAAAGGATTCTGTTTTTAGAGTACAAGGAATATCTCCTTCCAAATTAAAACATAAGAACCCTCCCTGTAATGAATCAATGGACAAATTGGCTAAAAGGTCATTATCAATACAATTTATCTCAAAGTGGATGGTCTAGATTGGTCCCGGACACTGGACTGGAACATATGGTTGGAGCTCCTCATTCATGGTCTATTTCCAAGATGAAGACATGGCAAAGCTCATGGCAGAATACAGAATTGGGTAAAATGACTTAACTTTATACTAATTACTAATTAGACAAAAAATATATATAGAATTGGTTCCTATAATAAAACCACGTCATGATCTCAACTGCTGACTAAGTAACAATAATAATGCTCTAGAATTCTATTCGTCAAGCATAGGACTCAAAGTTCTGCAAAGGAAGATCGACCAACGAAACCAATTATCCACTGGTCAAACCAATTATACAAAAGAAATTAATAATGAGCACAGACAAGAAGAAAGACAACCACTAATATTCTTATTAATTCACTTAAAACATGCCCTCTAAATGACATGCAAATGTCTAGTACAAGAAAATAAAGAAGTTGCAATTACTTCAAAAAGAGGGCTTTTAAAGTGAGACAAAGCTAAAATTCAGCCGAGTCTTCCCTCGAGAACTAAATTAAGGAGTATCTTGAATAAATTCAAAAGTCAAGAACTGATTAAAGTCTACATTGAGCAGATCTATACATAATAATCAATTAAAAGAGGCATAATAATAAAACCTAGCAAAGACGAAAAGAAGAGCGAGAAAGAAAGCGAAAGAAATTGAAGACTCACAGGGGACTTAACGACGATGGTCTCGGGTTGTTGGTCAGGAGGTGGGCGAGGGTCAGGCGCGAAACGATGATAATCGGCGGGAGCAACAAAAGGGGGTCTCATGGAGGAAAATGGGAGTTGACGTTTCATGGAGTGGATGATCTTGTCGGAGGGATGAGAGTGAGACGACGAGGACATCCAAATGAACAGTGGGTAGAGAGAGGGTTTTGGCGGGGGTTGTAGAGAAGAGAGAGTGGATCGAGAGAGAGAGAGGGTTTGTTTCTGAATTGGATACGAATTGGAAGATGATTGTGATTTGTGAGAGAGGAATAGGGAAATTGGGGAGGGAAATCGAATAGAGGACGAGATCTGGGTGTTTGGGAAGTAGGAAAATAAAAAAGCGGGAGAGAGAAAGAGAGAAAGAAAACGAGGGAAGGGAAGGGAAGAAAGAAAGAAACAAAGGAAGGAGGGAATTTGGTTCGGATATAGATGTGGAGGGAATGAACCACTTCTAACTTCTAATTCTAAATAAAATATTAATATTAATAAAACCAAATAAAATCGAAAAATAATTCAGGTGTCTCTAAATTATAGGATGAATTTTGTTCTGCTCTCCAATATATTCTTTCTTCTATTTTAGTCCTCGTTTTTTTATTTGTTTCAACATTAGTTTAAAGTGGGATTTCGTAAATTTTTTGTCATTTTCTCTAATCTTGATAATTAAGATAGATAATTTTTCTTTTATATGTATTCTAATAAATGAGTTGCCAGAAAAAGAAAGAGAAATCTTCCTTCATAGTCATAAAATAAAGATAAATTTGTGAATTTTTTTTTTAAATGAAGATTTTTCTTTCTCTCTATATCGATTTATTTATTAGAACACATAAGAGATAAATCATTCAAGTTAGATGTCTAATTTATAGATAAAGACAAAGGTTTGGTAAAGTTAAAAGCGTGTTGCATCTTAGTTGAGAGAACCAAGGTCCAATCTTTGAAGTCAATATTATTGAAAGGACTTTAACTATTCGCTCTCAGTCCGAATAGAATTAATCTTCGCCTAGACTGTTACATAGAAAAATAAAGAACCCATGGTTTGTTTAACTTAAAAAAAAGATAAAGACAAAAACTAAAATGAATCATAATTAAGGCTAAAGGTAGAACAAGGGAGAAAGTTGAAAGATTAAAACAGAACAAAAAATAATATATAATATAGGGACTAAAATGAAATTCTGCCTATAGTTTAGGGAAGAAAATGAAGTTTTGGCGAATAATGAATTTAGGATCATTATTGAATCAAATATTTTTAAGTGCGGGTGATCTAACCGCTTCGGTTCGGCGCCAATCACATGTGGCGTAGTACTCCGAAACGCTTACACCCACCTTCCTTGACCCTTATTCCTAATCCGATCAAAACCCATTCAGTTTATCGAATATCAATTATTAAGTGCCAAACATCCCAACTTTCAAAAGATTGAATAATTAATAACATAATTAAGCTCGTTATACACACAACGCAGTTCAGTTCAGTTCAGTTCATGAGTTGACGTCACGTTATAACTCGTCATCAAATATGTAGTGGTACTTTGATTATATCATTATATATATCGTTCCAAGGAGATTAATAAAATAATGATTTGCGCCTTCGTGTACTGTATTTATCACAGAGTTGAAGGAAAAACAAGTTTGAAGATGTATTATTAGTGCATAAGAAGCATTTTAACACTGGAAATTAAAAAGTTGTGTAAGAAACTTTGGAATTGCTTCACAGAGAAGATAGCAATATCAAGTGGAGTGACACGAGCACTAGTGCTGGACTATTGTGGGCTGGGCCGGGCCGGGCTTTGTTATGGGCTTAACAGATATCCCACAAGACTTGCTAATTTGTATCTGAACTTATCTACAGTGGATTTAAATAACAACTATCATCTATTCTGCAAATTAAAAAAAAAATCATATATATTCATTGAGTTCAAGATTATCATTATTGTGAAGTCCAATAAAAATTTTGATTTCCTTTGCCTATATATGTCTCAACTTGTAACAACATCATTATTACTTTTGAATTGACTCCCTCTCATTTCCAAGATGTTCTAAAAATGTTCATCTTGGTGGGAAGATATTATCCAAGGCTGATCCAAAGTTATTTCCAACTAAAAAGCACATGAAGATGATGTCGTCAATTATGGTCTCAATGTCAGGCTGACATAGGCAAGTTCTTCCATGGTCTAGTTAGTTAATTAGTTAGCTACCTAAGTATCTAATTTCGCCTTAGTTATTATGAAAACAATTGCAATAAAGACGAGATTAATGAAGGAAGAAAAAGAGGGTTATTGACTCAGTATTGAGCACATTTTTCATTTGTTTAGCACATCCTCCTCCAATGTTTTAATTTGTAAAGGGACTTGTTGCGAAGAGCTAATATTTCAAGCATCGCAACAGTTTATATATAACAAGAATATGTTGCGAACAGTTATGTTTTTCTTTTAAAAGAAATATTATACCCGTATCTAGATTCGTATTCGTGCGGGTATCAAATTCAATTCCCATCTTGGCACCCAATGAATAGTTAAATTTTTAGACTTCAAGAAAATTTAAAATAAATAATTTATTTTTATAAAATATAATTCAATTATATTAAATAATATTATAATATATATAAATATTATTTAATTTAATATTTTTGTATAAAAAATTAATTTTATATTTATATAGAAAAAATAAAAAATTATTATAACAGATATATAGGATATAGGTTGAGTACTTCTATTTTTAGACTCGCAATTTTGAACAAGTAAATCTCCATACCTTAATTCATTCTACTTTTACTTGTACTCGGACTCAATAGTTAAAATTTATGTGTATCACTATGAAGATTCAAATGTTACTGAAGAAGTTAACTTGTAAAACTCCAAGATATCAAGAATAGAATATGGAGTGCAAATACCTAGCCAAAGATGTACATCATTTGAGAATTTGTCACAAAAAAATGGTCACAAAAAAAAAATGATAAAAATAGATAAAATCATTAATAATCCAAGCGCAACCAATAATATAACACTTAACAATCTTCATTATATCCGAAAAATCAAACTCCATTGTATCACTATACTAATGTTGTAAACAGTAAAACTCTCATACTAGTTGTAAAGAATAAATAGAGAAAATATTATCTTATACATTCATTAAAAACATGGAACAATTATATGTCTCATACATTTGACAACTTTTACTCAATATCTTAATCATAGTTACCCTTGGAAGACAAAGAAATCTTTTTCCTGCATGCACCAAGAGAAGTTTTTTTCCCCCCACAGAGGAGTTAGTTTGCGAATTCGAGGATTAGTGTTCATGAAATAAAATACAAGGAAAAAGTGTAATCACAATCTTGGGGCTGTTTAATTAGTACGGCATCACCATTAAGGCATTAACCATATATGTTCTCCATATTTTGTTTTTCTTTTTGCGTTGGTCCACTTTAAAGTCGTTTTTGTCAACTAGTTTCTGGATTTAGCAGTGGTGACAAACAGAACCAGTCTCTGAAACTTTTTATGATCACACCAAACAACACCCTGGAAAAAAGTTTTCTCTTTTTTTTTTTTTAAATAAAAAACAATTTGCAGATGATCACCATTCAGTTCACCGATAAATAATTGAGCACTTGTGTTGGCGATTGCGTGTGTGTGGTTGTTTCCATCATCAGTATTATTGTACAGTTTGTATCAGCAGATAAAGAAGAAGACATTATCATCGTTCTTTCAAAAACAGTTTTATTATTTTTATCTGTTTTACTTGGCTTGAGTAAATTGCTGATTCAGCTTTTAAGTATGAAAGATCCATGAAAAGTTGGAAACTATCAATGCAGGGTAAGTTATGGAAAAAGGACCACCCATTTATAAAGGCAAACAAAATGACAACGAAAAGAGTACAAGATGATTCATTAACCATCTTCTCAATCTCATCCAAAGACCTAAAAATACCATATCAGATCACACCTGTGTTACAAGTGGGTAGATATTCCAATACTTAAAACACATATTTGGTAAGGAAATTTTATTTTATGTTTATAAAGTCTCTAAACTCAAACAAAGGCAATAATTATAAGAAAAAAACATTATATTATCAGCTGTGTGACCAGTGGTCCACAAAAAGGTTCCCTATATTAACCTAAAATAACTATATTCCCATTTCCCACTGAAATTTCAGTTTTCAGTTTGTATCAGCAAATTGCCATTCCGATTGAGTTTCTTAATCTATATTAATGTGAGTGGGAATACAATGTTAAGCAATGTGATCAGTGTCACAATGTGTTGTGATAACAGAGGACATGATCCAAAAGATGTGCGAGCATTGAAGAAATGCGCATTAATGAATTAAACTACAATTAGTTTTGTATTGGTGAAATAGTTTTCTTTTTTTATTTTTAAAGTTTCAACGAAAATCCTGGATGCGAAGGATCCAATGCGTGATTCTCTAGACCTAGGGACCTTAGTCAACTACACTGAGGACCCATGTATTTCATATTTTCATTCAATTCAAGTCATTCCATATCACACTCCACCATGATTCCACATTGTACATTTCCGAACTCTGAACCATTTTATAATACAAGTTTTTTTTTCCCCCTTTAGAGAAAATTAACTATTTTTATATTCAAAGCATAAACAGAAAAATATGAATAGACTCTTCTAGTCTTCTTCTGTGTGCAGGATTCAGAAATGTGAAATGTCATATCGATCTTCGTCCTTTAGCAAGGTTAATCTTTTGTAAATTAATAAATTCACCCAAATCTTCATAGGTGTATTTCAATTTTTCTATTTTTCTAACATGATAGTGGGTTTGAACACATGAGATCATGCTTAAAAAATTTAATATTTAATAACTCTATTGAGCTGAGCTAGTCCGTCAAAATAATGAAATTCTTGCGTGATAGACAGTCATTTCTCAGTAGTCAGTATTCATCTATAAATAATTTTTACAAAAATACTAATCCAATGGATTTATTCTCTTAAAACAACGAATCGATCTATACACATGGAAGAATTTCCCAAAATTAAAGTTGAATGTGTACACAAACAGAAAAAACATGAATAGATCTAGAACAATCCAGATTAAACTATATATGATGTTTCATTTCAATTAATTAATCAGCACTACAGGAACCTCATATATATATAAGAACAGTAAAGAAACAAAATATGGAATAAAAAAAAAAAAGAAAAAGAAAAAGGAAGAACAGAGCAAGGAACTGACTAATTATATAGTAACATTGAACAGGGTGACAATAGTAGCAGTGGTAGTAACTAGTAAGTAAACGAGTAAGTAATTAAGATGGAGATCGAGTAAGCAAATTACTTTTCTTATTGATTAATTAATTAATTAATCAAACATCAACACTGCAAGTCTGTAAAATCTGGAACTTGACAGCAGGGCCAACAACGCCGTTACCGGCGCCGCCGTCTCCGGCGAACCTGATATACGCCGGGCAGTTAACATAGAGATGGTACTTGCCGGAGACCCAAGTGCCGACCTTCCACTTGACTCTTCCGTTGACTTTGACATTGACGAGGACACCCCCTGCATTCTGGTCTTGCCGGAGAGAATCCAAAACGAACGGCGACACCGGCACCGCCGTGGCGTAGAGAAACGGCGACCAAACAGTGACGTCTTTATGGCCTTGGTATGTCGCCGGAAGCACCGTGCCGAGAGAGATCTGTTGGTTACGGTAGGAGGCGTAGACGTCGAGTTTGTGGTAGTAGATTCCGATTCGCTCGTTGGGGTTGCGAGAAGCGAGAGTGACTTGCATGGTGAGAGTGATGGTGTTGGGTGTGAGGGAAGGGGGTTCGCCGGAGAAGGAGGAGAGGTTGAAGTTGAAGACGGTGGCGTCTTGGAGGACGAAGGAGGGCTTGGTGGGCCGGAGGATAATCCAGATTAGGAAGATGATGAGGAGGATTAGGACGATGAAGGAGACGATTGCCGCCGCTACACGGCGGAGGAGCTGGCCGTCGTCTTCGTCATCATGGTGCCCGCATTCCTTCACCGACATCGTCTGCTCTCTGTTTTTTGTGTGCAATGAAGAAGGCAGATATTGTGTGTTACTTGCTTACTTGTGATGGACTCACCAAATTAGAGAATGTTTCATTGTGTACCTCTTATATATATATAGCGAAAGAAAAACAAACCAAGCTGATGATATCTCCTTTTTTTTTTTTTTTTCTTCTTTATTCATTTAATTTATATTCACTTCATATACTTTTCAAGAAACAAAAAAATTCACTTCATATAATCAAGTTTGATAGGCTTAGTGGTCGAACTCACTAGATTGCTTAAGCAAGATCGAGGATTTTAATCTCACCTTATGTATGCAACAATTAATTGGCTACTGGTAGACCATTAAATGGAATACCAATCGGTGAAAGATTAGTCGTTTGACCTGGAAAAAAAATTCACTTCATATCTTAAGGTGATAAAATGTTGGATAAAATTTGTAAGGTTAAAGGTTCATTTTGATCCTAAATGTATGCCCTAATATTCAATTTGGTCCATTATGTTTCAAAATGTTCAAATTGGTCCTAAATGTTGGAAAAATGTTTCATTTTGGTCTAAACTATTAAATATAGCTCGTTTCAAATTCAAATGTGACGAGTTTAGAACTACATATTGTTCTCAAATAGTACTTTCTCTATCTAGTTGGAACCGCCAACAAACGAGGTCAAATCGATCCTATAAATAGACTGCTCGTTTCATGATCAAACAAGCAGAGTTAATCATATCTCTCTCATTTCAAATTCGAATACGACGAATTTAGAGCAACGAGTTCCTCTTAACAAGTCCTTTAAATTTGAAATGAGAGACGAAAAAAATATGATCAAATTCAATAATTTGGGACCAAAATAAAATATTTTACCAACATTTAGGACTAAAATGAAACATGTTGCCAACGTTTAGGACCAATTCAAACATTTTAAAACATAATGGACCAAAATGAACATTATGGCATACATTTAGGACCCAAATGACCCTTTGACCAAATTGTAATGTAGGAAGGGAAAGTAAGATGTAAAATGAATGGAATAAGGGGTGGGTGTGGTGGGAAAGGGGTTCGTACAGGAACCTTATCTGTGTTGTAATAAAGGGTAAATGAAATTAATCAAATTATGAAAGAATGCAGGTTGAGGTAGTTCAGTTAAACGAAAGGCAGAGAGACAGAGGGTCCCACTAATAATGAAGAAGCTTAATCAAGTATGGCACTACTGTGAGTAAATGAAATATGTATATATTAATGTTCCAATACAATATTGGCATGTATAGTAATGGTATGTATACGGTCACCGACCACATGGGCTATCCCACTGGTATACGTACTTTCTCAGACTGAGAGGGGTGAATCTACCACACAACACAACACATATTTGTGTGTATATATATATATATATATCACTTTCTTGGCCACATGTTTAATGGCGATTCAATTCCAAAACGTATATTAAAGATATATTGAGCTAGCTAGCTGGTCAATATCGACTGTCTCCGATCCGTGTCTCACCATGTTACTTACGACTAATTGATTGCTTAATTATGGCTTTAATTTGTGTCTTCATATTATAGCCAACTTAGATGGGATTCATTCATAATTTATATATATATACAAGCATATATAATTTAATACATTTTCTCAACATTGAGAGAAAGATGCTTGACTTTGGAAGACACTACTGGACTACTTCTCACCTCTCATGCATCAATGTCATGGACTAATTAATTAGCTACCTCATTGATCGGCATATATAATTATAGAAGAGAGAGATATACAAGAAAAGAACAGTAGAAATATAGAATTCGAGTTCATGTGGATATCAAAATTAATTATTTAACGTGATTAAGCATCACCGAATCGTCTGGTTTAATTAATTCCATACTAATATATAGTATATAGTAATATCTTATACGAAGCTAAAGCTTTGCTAACAAATGAATAAATTGGTTTGCACTTGAGATTAATTAACGAATTTTTTACGTGGTGCATTAATTTATTTTTACTAACATTTTATTTAATTAGTTTGAAACTTGACAATAGATGAAATTTAATTTCAAAAAATTCAAATCATAACAAGACCAAAAAAACACTTACAGGAGTCTTGGTTACGTGAACAACACTCCATTCAATTAATAAAAGGCGTAGGGGCAGACTTTAATTCCTTTTTTATTTTTCAAAAGAACAGAAAAACTAATTATTATAGACCTAATGCCACGAATTTATGCCAACTTCTAAAGAAATGATTATTTCAGACCAGAAAGTGATGAATTCTCGCAACCTTGAATTACCTCAATAATCCAACTTCAGAAAAAGTAGTCTTTCGTGAAGTTGGATGCCAAATTAAGGAAAAAGTCATCATTAGCAAAGGCAATTGTCTTCTTGGTTCTGTATTTAAGCTCATAAAAGTGTAAAACTTTAAATACCAAAGATGTTTTATTATACAAAGTTTGCCCCAGAAAAGTAAAGAATTTACATATACTCCCTCCATTCCTATATATCTGATGTTTAAGGTAAATACACACAGACCAATGAAATGATTAGCTCACCTAAAATGAAGAGAAAAATGAAGTAAAAAGACTAAATTATCCTTATTAAATTACTTGAAAAATGTTTTTCATTTATGACTCTACTATATTTAATAGGGATAGAATAGTAAAAAAATAATTAATGCTCTCTTGAAGTTGTAAAACATCAGATATTTTGGAAGAAAAAAAGTTCTCCAGAAAAGCAGATATTCAGGAAGGGAAGGAGTAATTAATTATGTTTAATAGAGTTGGATGGAACATGATACGTGTCTCCGGGCTTGGATCTCAAGACTCAAACAAATTCCCTAATTAATGATCATGATAAAGATTGAAGAGTATGGTAGTTAAAAATTTAAAGTTGCTCCAATAGTCCAATAAATAATGGAAGGTTTGACTTAAATACCACGTGAAAGGTTATTAAACTTGTACTGAGTGACTAGAAGGATTTTGTAATTAAATGGGAGCTATTAATTAATTATTTATTTTAAAACTTTAGATCAAAAGCCTGAGCTGACACAGTTGTAAGGGTATCACAGTCATAATAATTATTGCAAATTAAAAGAAAACTTCAATCATTTATTGACAAGCAAATTTGTGCCGAAGTCATAGCTAGATCATGGATTCAAATGACCAAACTACCCATATCCATCCTAACAATAGGAAGATTTGAATTTGAACCTCCTAGTTCAATCTGTTGAATTCGATATTCAATATTACTCTCTTTAATTTTGAATATCTACTTTATTTAGAGATATTTTTTTTAAAAAAAAAGTTGATGTTTTACCGAATATTAATTACTCATTTTACAATTTTATCTCTATTAAATAATTAGTAAAAGTTAAATTGGTGAGTCACTGAGAGTAATTTAATAGAAATAATTTAGTCTTCTTATATCATATTTTTCTTTAGGTGAATTAATAATTTTCTTGGCCTCGTGTATTAACTTTAAAAAATAGATATTCAGAACTAGAAGGAGTATAATGAAGAAGGTAAAGTTAACCTAATTGTCATTTATTTTGAGAGAAATCAAATGAGATGTATGTAAAAGAGATAAGAAAGAATGAAGAAAGAGATTTCTATAAAACTCCTCTAACACTTAAGAGAACAAAAGATAATAAAAAATATTTAATTTAAAATTAGGCGAAAGATGAATATTTATGGAATTTTTTATATCATGTTGAGAGAAAATCTTAAAAATAATGAAAGTCACCGTGGATACATGTAACTCTCACTAATAATAATTGTTGGTGGGCTACTGAACCTTTGAAAAAAGAACAAATATTTTTCTGTAAGCAGTCAAAGACAAATAAATCTCTTGTAGTGTATTATAAATGTAGTGCTAAGAGAAAAAAAAATTTAGAGACAGAAATTGTTAGTGAGACCTACACCTCTAATATTTTATCTCTCTAAGTGTTTTTTTCTCTCTAACACTATACTTATAATGTATTACAAGGAATCCAAATTCTTAAATAAGGCGATCACCGGTCAGCCATCCAAAAGTATATTGATTATTAATAACATAAATACACTTTTTTTGGTTTAAAGTAATTAATGAAGGTTTTGTAGAGATCATTAATTATAATACATTAATATATATGAAATGATGTAGTCCCAATCAAGAGGGGTAGCCACCATGGGAACATGCAGAAAGGGACGAGTGCATCACTTTCACGAATCATGCATGTTCATGAAACGCAGATTACATTGTTTTGCTTAGAGATCGAAGGTGTAATTAACCACACAAAAATTGCTATCTTGTTCATCATTACACAGAGATGGACTTGCAAACAAACTCGTGGTGGGACCCTTGGCAGCCTTATATAGTCAATCTTGGATTAGATTAACATTTTAATTAATGGTGGTTGTTGTGATTAGGATATAGTGGGTGATAGATATGTATGTGAAAACAACAACCCTTTCTTTTTCGATTCAGATCTTAATGCATTGGCTTGGCTTTCAAGGCAGACATGTAGGCCTTTTGGAATTTTTGTACGCAAATTATGTCCTTCTAATCCATCCACTTTTTCTCATTCATCTTCTTGTCCTCTCAACATCACTTCACACTTAATTTTAGTTATTTATAATTACCTTTGGAGTTATGAATGACTAGAGAATTTCAACTGTACGTACTTTGTCAAGGACAGTAGTATCTGGAAATTAAGGAAAAGAATATGGCATTTTTAGGCCACACAAGCTAAGGATATGCATGTATATACCTTTTGAGAAAGTGGGTGTTTTATTCTCTATAAGTTCGCAGCTAATTTGAATCTTGAGAAGGTGGTAAAGTGACAACAAAGAATTTACTTTCAACACACATGAGGATCCACTTTGTATATCCTAGAAATGAAGGTGGGATTACAAGATATTCTTCTCTCTGTGAATAGAAATGAAAAAAAAATGATAGAGCAGACAAAATAGCAAAAGGGATAGGAATAAATCAAAGAGGAAGCTACATCATGATCCTCTGTGTGTGTGTGTGTATCATCAGTATTCATCACCACATTGATGGAAGAGATTCCAAATGGGCAAAATCACTAACTAAAGGAGAGGAAAATTAAAGTTGATGAACCAATGGAAAGAAAGGAATCAACTTCAAAATTCAATCCGTTCAAGCTATTTCATTCTGTAAGCTAGCTAACATATTATGGAGTATGACCCCTGCTCAATGACTCAATCATTAGAAACTAATCAATTAATAACTCGAGATATGATCCTCTATAGTGTACTTTAGGTGAAGTGCAGAGAGATAAGAATAGGTTAGAGAAAGAAAGTGTCAGTGAAATTCACTTTTTCTCTCTACACTTCACTCACTATAGAGGATCTAAATGACTAATATCTTAGGTATTGTGGAATTTTACTTTCATAGAAAATATAAGTGAGGCATAAAAAGATAAGGAAGAACGGACTATGTAATGAGATTTTTTATTGACCCAATCATTCATAATTGCTTTAAATTTTCACCTCTTGTATCTGATAAACGGATTTCGAAAGCATGAATTTATATATGTTCCCTCTATCAGACTGTAAATCTGACTATTAGTCACAATTCTGTCACACCTTTTTTTATCTGATTATCACGTAAGCGTTGCCAGAACTTTTGATATGTATTGTGTGTCATTGGTTCCTCTATCTAATGAATTGTATATTGATTAACAAAAAAGCATAGGTTAAGAAGAAAAAAAAATTATCCAATGACTTGATAATCACTCTTCACATGAGATTATATCATACCACGTCATCCTTAAGCAACTAACATGGGATAAAAATTTACCTACGAAAAAAAAGAGGATAAATTATATTCTATGTTCTTAACTAAAGTTACCATTACACTCTTCTCTTCTCAAGGAAACGTTGATTTCTTTTGATTAAAACTATAACTTATATATACAAATAAGTTCTTTAGATTTTTATAACAATTTTTCATTTTGTAAAAGATTAAATTATTCCAATTTTTCCAAAGGACTATTCTACATTTTTTAAAATACACAAAGTACTTTTATATTATTTGAATGATAAATATAAAGATGTTTTAATCAAAATACTTAAGATCTAACATATCTTATGTTGGTTCTCTCCAAAGAAAAAAAAACCAATATAGATATATAAAAAAAAACTCAGCTCAGTTATTGATGATGCGTTGATGAATTCAAAGGGCACATAAATAGCAACGCCCTTTCACCACATGAATAAGACTAGTGCGAATCAATAACCCAATTACCCAATTATTTAGGCAAGCCTCATTAGGCTTTTGAAAAATATATCTGCTAACAAAAAACCAGACTCGGGGAGGCCAACAGTTAAACATTTAAAATTAAATTTGACCCCCCCAAAAAACTAAGAGTTTAAAATTTTAAAATTGCATAAATGGTCAAGATGAAGAAAATTCTAGCGTTTCAACCTAAAATACGTATCCCTTGAAATACTTTAAGATGAACTGTCTTTATAACATAATTTTTTGCACGAAAAGAAATTAAAAAATGCACTGCATCTTAAAATAGTCCCCAGTCCAATTGAGAATTGGGTAACATACAGGTCCACACATCAGGGTTCCTTTCATTGTTAGCCCTTGCTACAACTTGTAGCTATTTCTGCATGATTCATCGTTACTCATTTGGTCAAGTTTCATTCAAATTAGTACCTACCCCAAAATAGAAAGTTGACTATATGCAACAAAAGGAACCTACTAAGCTAATAACTAAGGTTTGATCCCTAATCTACCTTGTGATTAGAATGGATACAACTAGTTTGACACATCATAACTGCACTGTTTATGATAACTTTGACAAAAGGATTCCTTTGATAAGAGTATTACTTTTCTATTTTAAATTTATAGCACCTCGATAGATTACTTTGATTGTCCTTCAAACTCAGAATATACCACTGTACAACGTTCATATCAATCCAAGTTAACAGAATCGACATGACACCATCCATCATTCCAATATATAGTCCCTTGAGAAATTACAAGAGGTTTGATAATCCAGAAAAACAAATAAAATGAATGAATAATCAGTGCAGTGCAATGGCCACATTCTACAACTTAAATGATGCCACAAAAAAATAAAAAAACTTGACAGCTAAAGCCTAGACAATGCCATTGCAAACAAAACCATTAAGAACAGAGAAAAAAATAAGACAGTATAATTCAAGGACACAACCCTTACCAATGCAAACAAACACTCAATGATCTATTGTTATCATTCATCAATACTTCTGTTTAGATTCAAAGGGTGCAGTTTGATCATAAATTTGTGGCCTGAAGTCTCATTTACTGGCTATTAAGTGCTTATCAGATAGACACTAAAAACACAAACTATGAAATGATAAGTGATCGGTTTAGGTAAATCACGTTTACAAAAAATATTGGAAAATATTTGAGCACTCAACATAGAAGTGAAATTCTCAGACATCAAAAGGTAGGACCATAAGACATCCTGAACTAAAACCTTCGAGACAACTTATTTCAGAGCCAATTATACTGCAGGCAGGAACAAAAACCATCCATGAAGAATATGTGAAGGTCCTCAACAGTATCATCACAAGAGACACATGACACTCAAGCTCAAATGTCATCAGTCATCACATGGAAAACCCACAGAAAAAGAAAGATATGTTTGATTCTTTAAGTATTTTTTTTGGCCTGGTAATGTCTATTTACATACATGTTGAAAGACCCTTAACACACCCAATCCTAAAACCGTGAGAGAGAGAAAGGTGGTGGGAGGAGGAGAAGATAGTAATACACCACCCAGTACGCAGGTTTGCAAATCTTTAGGATATGTTTGAGAAAGAAGAGAAGAAAGGAAGGGAAAGAAATGATAACTCCTTATATCTCTTTCTTTTGTTTGAATTAACACTACTTCAAATTGTCTTAAATTTTTTTTTAAAAAAAAGATCAATGGAGTATTAGTCCAAAATCTTATTTTCCAATTCTTAACTTTCCAAATAAGGAAAGGATCTTACAATTATCTTTCCTTCCCTACAATTTAGCTTTATAAAGGGTGTGTTTGAATGTTTGATAATTATGAGGGAAAAGGAAGGGAAAATATTGAACAAAGAAAAAAAAAAGGGCGGCCCAGTGCACAAGACTCCCACTAGGTGGGGTCTGGGAAGTGTCAAGATGTATGCAACCTTAACCCTGCTCTACAGAGAGACTATTTGCAAGATTTGAGCCCGTAACCTCTAGGTCATCAGGCAGCAACCTTACCGTAGCGCCAAGGCTCACCTTTGTTTAGAATTTAATTTTTCCTCCTAAATTCTTAACTTCCTATCACTCTTTCCCTTCTCTTCCCTGCCCTCCACTATCTTCAATCCAAACATGACCTAAGAATCTAGCAAGTATTTGCATAGGCTGATCAGCATTTCATATATGCATTGAATCTTTAAGGAGAACATGAAACCAGTCAAAATTTGTCATAGAACTGTTTTTCTAATTAAATCAACAACATGAACTATGTTGGCCAAAAAAAAAAAACATGAACTATGGAGGGGATCTAAATACACTAAGGTTGGTGGTGTATAGTGAAGGGATTAATGACACATTCAAATAGTATTTCATTCTCTCCTTTCAAAGAAATATTTGCATATCATCAATTAGTAAGCCATGTCTCAGAGTGTACTACTCAAATGTTATGACTCAATGATGTCTAGTTCTCTATAGAAAATTGAAAAATACACCGGTCATTTTTGCTAAGCTAAACTACCATTTTATATTACAGTATACAAATACCCAAATGCTCCAAGACAAGTCATGACAAACTGATCTATTGTAACATAGGTCAATTCCCCTGGCTTGTTTCAGAATTGACTTCAATCCTTATTCCACCCAGATCCTAAACAGCAAAAGGCTTCAGGTTACTACACAACATATTATAAATAGCTATAAGCAACAATGCCTGAAGAAACTTTCCTCTTGAACAGAAAGCACTAGCCGAAGCCAATAGGGCTAACCAAACTCTAAACAGAAAGAGGATGAATACAGCACTCAATCAACGGATTAATATAAGACAAACGACTGCAACGTCCAAACAATATTTTTCATAGGATTAAGCCCACGGTTTCACATAATCATTTGAAGTTTCAGAGACAAACCATGAACATACATTCATTCACTAAAGTAGGCAAGTAATTTCCAAATTGAACAAGTATAAATTAACATTTTAACATATACTTCCAGGGATGGAAATGTTCAAGTGACTGAGTTGATTCGAAACCAAATAATAAAGAAACTATAAGCAAAAAGGAAAAAAACAACTACTCAGGATTCAAAATTAACCAACGTATATACAAAATTCTGGAGAATTCTGTACGATGTAGGCTGAATAACTATCAAATCTAAACACAAAGATAATGTAACTAAAAGCTAATATAATACGATCAACCATCAGAAATAAAAATAAAATTAGACCCTTCCAACTTTGGGATTCAAGGGAAATCGTTAATAAGAATTCGTAGGTAAGCGGCAAATCAGTCAAGTCCAGACCTGGCAATCCTTGGGTCCCCCCGATAAGCTCCCCGACGAGCTGTTCGATGAAATGCCAACGACAATTTTGGGACACAAAATCTTAAGCACTCGCGTCCTCAATCTCCACGCACCAGAGCGGAACACAGAGGAAGCGATAATCTGCACATCGAAGGAAATAGACCCATGTGCCTTATCTCCATTCAAATCATCGACAGTCTTTTTTTCCACATAAGAATTGACAGCCGAAAACGTCCCGTTCAGAGTCGTCTCACTCTTCTTCTCCTGCTCGAACGGCGGAAGCAACGTCTCCGAAATAAAGACATTCTTGTAAAACATAGAGGATTGAAGCATACGGTAATTGATGCTCATCTTCTTGTTGTTGTTTTGCACCAGGAACGCCGCCTGCCACGTGCCGCTCACCGACGGGGAGCTACCGGAGGAGGTGGCGTTAAAATTGGCGACAGAAAAGGAATCGACGCGAAAATGGGGCAAGCTAGGGCGAAGGACGAGCCAAGTGATGAAGACGATGATACCGAAGATGACGAAGAGGCCGATGATGGTGGCGAGAAAAGTGCGGAAGAAGGAGCGAGTGAAGTTAGCGCGTGAAGAATTGGGATTGTAGTATTGGGGTTGTGGGTATGGTGGCGGCGCGTTATACGGATAGGCGGTGCCGGTGGGCGGAGCTTGGCCGCCGTTAGGCTGGTAATACGGCGGTGCCGGGTAGCCGGTGGCCGGTCTCGAAGGATCTTGCATATCAGAGAGAGACGGTGGAGTGAAGAAGTCGAATTGGAATCTGAAAACAGAGTGAAGATCGAAGATGATCGACGCGACACACCAAAAAGCTGTGATATTTGCGAATTGTGAACGCGGATTTCACAAGGAATTCGGGATATTTGATGTTTCCTATCTGAAATCTTTAATTTTATGAGATTTACTTTCTATTTTTCTTCCCCCAAATACTGATTAATATTTATTACTTATCTAGTTATCTTTCTTTTATCCAAACTTTTTTTTTTCACTATATTCTCCTTTCAGAATTTTTATAGTTATACATGACTCAAAAATAATCAAAGTCTTTCCTTTTTTTTACTACTTATTATGCTGGAGTCGGTTTTAATCTTTTTCTTTTCACTGGTAATTTAAAGTCAAAATACATTCTATTTCAGGATGAGAAAAGTTTGAATTGTGATTAAATTTTTATTTTTTTTTGGCCTGAGATTAAATTTTAAATTCAATTAAACGATTTCTAATAATAAATACCGATGATATAAATAAAAAAAAGTTATTTTAATCAAGTAATAAATGAAATTCTTTTTAGGTTGAGCTAATTTTAGTCCACTCATTCAAACAAAAATTTCCATAGAATTATCAGAGAAATCTTAAAGGGCCACAGCCGAAAAATATAATTCAACCATGATCTTGAAAAAAAAATATGTTCAAGTTCTACAACATATCCATTTGTTATCTTTAATATTCATTAAATTAAAATGTGTAAAGATTGTAATCTTATTTTTAAGATTTAAGAAATCTGGTGTAATCTTTTAAAGTGACTTGTATCCGGTCAATTATTAATTTATTAGAAATAAGTATTTATTAGTGGTTAAGAATTTAAGTATTCGGGCCTACAAATTTAACGAGATTAGGTTAAGTAATCCTCATAGATCTAAGGGTTGATATGCTTATAAATAGATAAGTAGTTGGCTCTAGAGGTATGACTTGAGAGGTTATTTATTCATCAGGTTATTGTAAACCCTAATTTTATACAATAAAATTTCTTTAGTGCTTGGGTGGATGTAGACTACATTGGCTGAACCAGGATAAATTATGTGTGTTCATCTATTCTTCTTTATTTTTATTCTCTATATTTAAGTGATCTATGAATATTTGTTGAGAAATAATCTGAATCCTAACAAAATACATAAAATACATAAAGGAAATTAATTTATTATGTGTCAATCATTTGTAGTATTTATCAAAGACAAAAACTTTTAAGTAACTTATATGTCAATTCTAAAATTGTGGAGACACGCGCATATAAAAAGAAGTAAGGACCAAAATATTCTGGAAGTTAATATGAAATTAGTAGAAAGAATAAGGGAATCATGGATTGTGGGTAAGGAATATTCTGTAAACAATAAGAGAAGTGCACTTTGTGAAGAAATTATTCAGTGAATAATTGCAATGAAAGAAAAATATATTTTAGATAAGACCTGTACACTTTGTGAAGAAAAGTGCACAATAATGATGAGATAAACAATTAGATTTATATCATAAAATATAAAATCTCAATATTAATCTTTTTTTTCTTTATTCTCTTAATTTTACTGCTAAAAATTATAACACATATCGTAGGTAGATTTAAAAAATTTGGCCAATTCTTTGTATTTTATAGTATTACGGGATTGGGATAGATAGAGGAATATATTAAAAACTTGAATATGTTAGGTATGGTTTAATTGTAATTTTAAACAATTTTTTTTTTAAAGAGTCACAATAAACCCGATCTTAAAACCTTTCCTTCGTGAGAGAAAACCCTCTCCGTCGTGAGAGTTTTTTTGAGTGAAACTTTGGGTCGTCGCCGTCTCAGCGGCGGTGACCCTCCCTCTAGTTATAGAGTTTTGTGACAACGACGTTCTGGATCTGAGTTCCCATGGTGGCGTTCTGTGGCGGCAGACCTGGACTATGCATTCCACGACGGCTTCTAGCTTCCATAACAACTTCCTGATTTGGTCCTGATTTTTGGGTGTTCTTCCATGGCGACGTTTCATTTTATTATCTTATTATTGTTGCTTTGAGTCTGTTTTTGTCCTTTTTAGAACAACCATCGGGGTTGTCTGCCTTCGTGTTTGGAAGGGTTTGTCTCTTTTAGATGACTTTATTTATGTTTCTTGTTTTTTAGATGATTGTATCTTTAGTTGGATTCCTAGATCCGCTAACTTGGCAGTTGATTATCTTGCCAATTTGTCTAAAACGAGGATGAGTCCTCTTGGATGGGTTGTTATGTCAGTTGATATCTTGTCTAGTGTTGTTGTTTATGCTAGGGGATTGGCTTTTTTTACTTTGTTTTCGTTTGTATTGTGCTTGGTTTTGCCTTACTTTTGAATGTTCAGGCAAAAAAAAAATTAATTTTTTCATCTCTTTTATTTTTATATATTTGATACTAACTTAAATTTTGGAGTCCAATCATAAGAGCCTCTCCCACGATTAAGCTAAATCGGGGACTTGGAGTGGAGTTGGGAATTTCATATTTATAATTATTTATGAACAAAACTATGAATTGATTAATTAATTAATGTCTTGAGTTGAGGCCTCTTCAAAATCAACAATAATCTTTTGAATTGTGTGTGGTATTAAAGCGTCAATAAATAACAAAATAGTCTCTCCTTTAAGAAAAAAAACTTAAATATATTATGTAAACTTTGTGATACATTTAAGATCATAATATCTTTTTACCAAAAAAAAGTCATAATATCTAATAATTTTTTTTTACACTGAGAACTGCTAGNAAAAATTATAAATAAACTAAAAGGGCTTTAAAACACAACGTGACTGACCTTTTTCTGCTGTACAAAAATCTTATCTATTTCCATTCTTTTGGATTCTATCTTTAATCCAGCACAACAAACAAAGACATCCTTGATGAACTATTGTAGTGAATGTCCAGAACAACTTCAGAAAAAGAAATATATAATCGATAATCACAATCTGACTTCATCCCAACTTTTCCATTGACACATCATTGTCTTTCCTTTCATAATTAATTTCACGAACTGATCTTGCTTCAACTACCAGTAATCATTACACGAACAAGAACCTTTTCTGAAGTGATGAAAACGAATAGCATCTTTAAAGAATTATTTCTCTGTTCTCTAACTCAGATATGAGCTTCATTGTTGTGTGGCAATCATAGCATACTCTCAAATTCTTCATCACCCTTACCGGTGCTGATTTTGGTAAAGAGATAATCCCAAAGGTTACTGCTAATTTCTCACTGTGGTGGTTCATGTCTGTTTTGTCACACAGTTCAACTTCTGCAATACTCAAAGGAAGTTTCTCACTATTTAATACACTCTTCTTTATTTTTACCATCATTTCTTTCAATTTTGAGTAAATCAATTGACTCATTGGGTGAGATCTATCACCAACCACAAAAGAATAAACCTTGTTTCCTACTTCAATCCAACAAATGCCAGGCTCCTTTTTCACTCCTCGATCTTGCATGAGTTTCCGAATTTCCAAAGCATTCTTCTCTTTTCCAGCATCATTGTAGATGTTGTAAAGAAGTACATAAGATGCAGCTGCCTGGGGTTCCAGCTCTATTACTTTATCTGCAACTCGTTTCGCCATGAAAGTGTCCTTATGAACTCTGCAAGCACTTAACAAAGCACGCCATATTACTGGGTCATATGTGAAACCAGAATCAAAAATAAATTTTTGGGCATCCTCCAGCATCCCAGCACGACCTAAGAAATCAACAATGCAAGCACTATGCTTTACATTAGCTTCTATGCCATAATCTTGCTTCATGATCTCAAAATATTCTAATCCTTCTTCAACTAGACCTCCATGACTACAAGCAGTTAGAACCCCAAGAAATGTGATATGCTTGGGCTCGATTCTAGAAGCAGTCATTGACTCAAAAAGTTGTAAAGCTTCCCGAGCACTTCCGTGTTGTCCGGCGCTACATATCATCACATACCATGATACCACGTCAGGATTCACTGTCTCTTGAAAGGTAAGCTTAGCTGACTCTATGTCTCCAGATTTTGCATACATGCAAATCTGTGAATTTTGAATGATAGTGAAATTGGAAATCCCAGATTTTAAGGCATAACTCTGAATCTGCTCTCCAGATCTTGCAGTGGCCATATCTGCACAAGCACCCATCACACTAGATATGAAAAATTCATCTGGTTTTCTTCCAGATGCCAAAAGTTGATGGAACAAAGACAGTGCATTTTCAAACTGTCCATTTTCAACATAACCTGCGATCATGGATGTCCATGAGACAATATCCAATTTCGGAGTTGAGTTAAAACACTTAAGCCCATCTTGAACTAAACCCGAAAATGAGTACAAGTCTACTAGCGTGCTGCCAACAAATTCATCTGACTGTAGATTGTTTTTGCAAATCTGAGCATGAATTTGCTTCCCAACCTCAAGGGTTTCAACAGCCATACAAGCCTTAAGTATGCTAGAGAATGTGAATTTGGAGGGCTTCATTCCTTCCCTTTGCATCTCGGAGAAAAGACGCAGTGCTTCACATGCGAATCCAATGGTGATCGGCTCTGTTTGTAGCAATCCAGCAATCATTGCATTATAGGCAATGACATTCAGGTAGGGTGCATACTTGAAAATTCTAACAGCATCGGTTAAATTTTCAGTTTTCGCATACATATCGAGCAATGCTGTCCCAACAACAACATCTACGTCCAAACCAAGCTTAACCATGTATCCATGAAGAACTTTACCAAATCTATTGAAATTCTTGGTGCAACAAGCCTTTAGAACACTTCCTAAAGTATAAGTAGTCAATATCAAGCCAGATTGATGCATTTTTGTAACGAGTTTGAGAACCTCCTCATTGACACCTAATCGAACATAACCAGCAATTAGTGAATTCCAGGAGACATCATCCACGACGGTTGAAGTCTCAAACAACATCCTTGCTAACTCAATCTGGCTGCATTTTGAGTACATATCAATAAGAGAATTGACCAAAAAAACTTGATCACTCAATCCATCCACAATGACCAAACTGTGAAGAAGCTTACCACAACGTACATCACCAGTGTGACCACAAACACCAAGAAATCCGGCATAGGTAAACTTATCAAGCTTAAGTCCAGCCGTTCTAGCATGATGAAAAGCATTCACGACCTTATCATACATACCCGTCTGGGAATACCCAGAAATCAACGAGTTATAAGAAAAGATGTTTCGTCGGGGCATTTTGTCGAACAGGTTATGGGCATTATGTATTTCACCGCATTTGCTATAAGTGATGAGAAGATTATTGAGCAAGAATAGACATGGCTTAAAGGAAGTCTTGATCATATGTGAATGAGCAAGTTTGGCATGTATAAGAGAGCCGGATTTGGCGGATGATTGAACCAATTTGGTGTAAGTGAGAGAGTCTAGAAAAAAGTAAGAGGGAGAAGGTAGATGATGGGTGGAAAACGCGTTTCGGGATTGTGCGTTATGGTTTTCGTACAAGTTCATGTTGGAGGGAGAGTTAAGCTTAATTAGGAGGATTCAGATTTTGGACTTGTTCAAATTAAAGCATGAATCTTGAATGATGGTGATTGCGGCGTTTCAGCGTCACAGGTCAGAAAATGAGGTCTAAAACTCAGTCTCCAATAGTCAGGCATGTAGCAAAAAATCAAACCAAACCAAACTAATAGGGATTCAACACTTCGTGAGTTCGTGTGTACCTTTAAAAACGAAAGCGCCGTACAAAACGCAACCAACATTGCCACAATGAAAGCGAAAAACGACACCAAACCCATCTAGAGAAAGATGGCCAACGACGCCACTGAGAAGCAAAACGCAACAAGCCTGGCGACGTTGAAGGTTCGGAATAGAGGCTGGCCTTGTAAGATGGGCTCGCCGGTGATGTTGTTGTTGCCGCCGGGCACTTGGATGGCGGCGGCGAAGGTGACGGAGGCTGTGATTGTGGATGTCAAAGAGTAAGTGCTACTTTCTTCAACGATGGAGAAGGCCAAAAACGATGGGTATGGAAAAAGATCCGGTGAAAATATGAACATGTAGTTTAGGACGCGTGGCACAAAGCTAGCCGCTGGATTTGATGAACGGACTCGATTTATTGTACAGCACATACAGCATTGAAAAAGCACGGTAGAGGATCCATTCAATGATGCTTGTTAGGTCTTAAAAAAAAGCGTGAGAATTTTAAAGTGATGATGAAGATTGAAGACCTATGGATTTTTTTTTTTCCTTTTTTTTTTAGGTCTGAAATGAAGACCTATGAATATATATATCTTTTTGGTGAGTGAAGACTTATGAATAGAATAGCGGGTTTCTTCACAATTTGTAAAGGGCTAAGTTAACAAGAGATGGGCTTCGCTAGGCTCAATAAGGAGTCGGCTAAATGCTGAATATTATTGGGCTGGACCCAAATATGACCCACCTGTGAATTCACAAGAGAAACATGTCGCCCCTAGGGTCAGTCTGTTTGACCAAAGAAAAGGGGTCGGTTTGAGCCTGCCCCAGGTCAGTCCAAATTTAAACAAAATTATTCAAATAGCTTTGAAAAATTTTGTATATATTTCTTTCTTAGGTATGGTTTAATTGTAATTTTAAACAATTTTTTTTTTAAAGAGTCACAATAAACCGATCTTAAAACCTTTCCTTCGTGAGAGAAAACCCTCTCCGTCGTGAGAGTTTTTTTGAGTGAAACTTTGGGTCGTCGCCGTCTCAGCGGCGGTGACCCTCCCTCTAGTTATAGAGTTTTGTGACAACGACGTTCTGGATCTGAGTTCCCATGGTGGCGTTCTGTGGCGGCAGACCTGGACTATGCATTCCACGACGGCTTCTAGCTTCCATAACAACTTCCTGATTTGGTCCTGATTTTTGGGTGTTCTTCCATGGCGACGTTTCATTTTATTATCTTATTATTGTTGCTTTGAGTCTGTTTTTGTCCTTTTTAGAACAACCATCGGGGTTGTCTGCCTTCGTGTTTGGAAGGGTTTGTCTCTTTTAGATGACTTTATTTATGTTTCTTGTTTTTTAGATGGTTGTATCTTTAGTTGGATTCCTAGATCCGCTAACTTGGCAGTTGATTATCTTGCCAATTTGTCTAAAACGAGGATGAGTCCTCTTGGATGGGTTGTTATGTCAGTTGATATCTTGTCTAGTGTTGTTGTTTATGCTAGGGGATTGGCTTTTTTTACTTTGTTTTCGTTTGTATTGTGCTTGGTTTTGCCTTACTTTTGAATGTTCAGGCAAAAAAAAAATTAATTTTTTCATCTCTTTTATTTTTATATATTTGATACTAACTTAAATTTTGGAGTCCAATCATAAGAGCCTCTCCCACGATTAAGCTAAATCGGGGACTTGGAGTGGAGTTGGGAATTTCATATTTATAATTATTTATGAACAAAACTATGAATTGATTAATTAATTAATGTCTTGAGTTGAGGCCTCTTCAAAATCAACAATAATCTTTTGAATTGTGTGTGGTATTAAAGCGTCAATAAATAACAAAATAGTCTCTCCTTTAAGAAAAAAAACTTAAATATATTATGTAAACTTTGTGATACATTTAAGATCATAATATCTTTTTACCAAAAAAAAGTCATAATATCTAATAATTTTTTTTTACACTGAGAACTGCTAGTATTTTCATTTTTAAAAAAATCATGGCAAGATTAAGAGACAACAAAATTCAACGGGAAAGTTGACGATTGAGGAAGTAGCCAATTTCAAATATGGGAATAAAGACTAATATACTCGTTAGCTATTTTATCCATTCCTAACAAAAAAAATATTAAGAATACGTGTTTATTTTGACAAACGAGGAAAGACTCGTATGAATTGTTGTCGTTATTAAGTACTCTCTCTGATTCACAATATTTGCTGTAATTTAGTGGATGCGCACAGAACAACAAAATGACCAAAAGAAGCTTACCACAACGTACATCACCAGTGTGACCACAAACACCAAGAAATATGGCATAGGTAAACTTATCAAGCTTAAGTCCAGCCGTTCTAGCATGATGAAAAGCATTCACGGCCTTATCATACATACCCGTCTGGGAATACCCAGAAATCAACGAGTTATAAGAAAAGATGTTTCGTCGGGGCATTTTGTCGAATAGGTTATGGGCATTATGTATTTCACCGCATTTGCTATAAGTGATGAGAAGATTATTGAGCAAGAATAGACATGGCTTAAAGGAAGTCTTGATCATATGTGAATGAGCAAATTTGGCATGTATAAGAGAGCCGGACTTAGCGGATGATTGAACTTGACATTAATTCATTGATAAACTTGGCATTGAAAATAACGTCCAAGTCAAAAAATCATTGCATATGACAACTTGTAATGATTAAATACTTAAATTAAAAAGAAATTCATTATGAAGAATCAGAGATTAAAATGAAAGTCCAGTTCACATGTCAAAAACCAAAAGGGAATTCTCTCCCTTTTAACTTTTGTTTTACCTCTATCTAAATCATATACGTGGCTTTTTTTCTTTCATTTTCTTTTTTCTAAAATGCAAGGGCAGATGAACATACTCATATTCATTGCATTGCATGGTAACTTACACCATGTCCATACTCCATACAATTTGTGGTAACTTGGTCACGTCGATGTTATTTGTTTGTATAGTCACTATTTACAACAGCATAGGCACTGAAAGAATTACAAAAAAAATAAGGAAGAAAAAACAAAGTCTGTTTGATCTCTTAAAAACTTAAGTGGCACTTGAATAGCTAACAACTAGTGGAAACGCCGTTTTTAAACATCAAACATAAAGCAACTTACCCCAGAACAGATTTACACCCCTCACAAACTGCGTCCACCATTGTCCTCACTCATCATTCCTTTTAAGCTCTTGGCTAACCAAATGGCTGTCTCCCTTGGAGATACCTTATCTTTCCCAAAGGGCTTCAGAACAACTGCGAGTTCCTCCAATCTATTTTGCTGCAGCAACTCTGCAGATAACTCCAACAGTCCTTCAAGAGCGTCAGCTCGCTGCCTAAATGATTTCACATCCAGAGTTTCCTTTGCTGGTGTTTCCTCTTCTGTCTTTGAAGTGTTATATTTAGTCAAATCAGAGGAATTGGATTTTGAAACTGGATGGACAGGATTTGTCACATCTAGTTCCTTGGCACCAGAATGATCAGAAGTGTTTGGCTTTGTGCTCAATGGTTCCGAACAACTAGAAGGTCTAGGGGCCAGAGGAGTGCTCATGTTTTTTACTTCTAATTGATCGGAAATGTTTGACTTCAAGCTCATAGAATCGGAGCAACTTGAAGATTTAAGGGCCATGTTTCTCTTTTCTAAATCCTCCCTTGCTATGTTGATAAATTTACCAACATCAACGTTTTGAACTCCCATCTCCACAGATTCCTTTACTGGCTGCTCACTCCCGACACGATAACTGCTATGCCGTATAACATGGATGATATCATCAAAAGCTGGAGGAAGATTACCAACAGCTGGTCTTTCTGTCACTGGATTCTGCAATATGGCTCCTTTGTCTTCTTGCAAAACCTGGCTATTGGCAGTTTCAGGCACTGATGAGAGTTTTTCTTTTACAGGGAACTTGTCATCACCAGTGGACGTAGACACAGGTTTTGGCAGGCTAACTATATCGGGTCTAGTAATGGGCATGCTCACTGGAGCAACTTCCTCACGAACAAACTTATCTCCTGTGTTTGGGAGTCCGAGTTTAACAAAATTGTTTGAAGACACTTGCTTAGTAGTGTCTTGAAGATCCTTAACTTCATCAATGGCTTTACTGGAGGGCTCCATCAATCTATTATCATAAGAGAGAGTAGCTGATTTACTGGTCTGAATAATGGAGAGACCTTCCTTAGAATCTGGAACTGCATGATCAGGAGTTAAACTGGAAGTTAATTTCTCATTACTAGTAATGGAATTCTGATGATTCAGGGTGACCTCAGGGGTTTCCCAAGAAATATTTTCAGCCTTCTCACGATGCAAATTGGTAGCTGGGGGGTTGCTCTCTGGATGTGATTTTACATTTTCAATTTGTGTTGCACTCTCATGATTAGGAGTCGTCTCTTCTCTCATATCAATAAAATTAGTTGCATCATCAGACAATTCAAATCCTTGAATAGATGCCGAAGATGAAACAGAATTGCTTCTCTCTGTTTGCATTCCTTTGGAACATTTTTCAGAAGCCTTCCGAGGCTCTGTAATCTCTCTAGAAACAGGTGGTATATGACCATTGGGCAACTGTAAATGACCCTTATGAGGCTCCAGAGGTATTTTATTTGGACTAAACTTTTCTGTATCATTGGCTGCATTCGGAACATCAACCCCACCCTGCCTCATTCCTCCTCGAAACGAAGGTTGTCTGAGTAAGCTTGGGGGGGTCCTTAGCCTTAGCTTGGCAGAAAATCCATCTCCTTCTACTTGTTTAATAGGACCAGACAATGGTGTCCCATCATGTCTGGGTTTAGTTTTTGTTGGGGAGTCCATTATCAGCACCTACCAGAATGCAGTATGTAGATGAAGAAATGAATAAATACCAGCATTACGACAATATTATCAAACATGGCTAGTTGTGAAGTAAAAAATTTCCAGCGGCAAAGTACCTGATTCTTTAAAGCATGCAACCCCTGCATTCGTTTTGTAGGATCAGGGGAGGTCTTTGCAGGTGCAACAGTTGGAGACTCAGAATTATGCTTGAAACTAGGAGTAACAGCATTAAACTTGGGCAATTTAGACAATGTCTCTGTATTTGCTTTCTGCGTCAATGCACCACTGGCTCTTATGTGACTGCCTCTCATAGGAGAACCATTTTCTCTAGCTTTCCCTTCTTTAAGTGCCATCATTATATTCTTGATTGTTTTGGGTTGCTTATATTCAACAATTGATCTCTGTTCATTATATGATGGTTTCATTACCTCTTGCCTATCTGTTTTGGCATTGCCTGTGCTGGAACTGCTTTCTTCTTCACTAGGCAGGGGATGCTCATCTTCATCATCAATAGAGGCCAGGTCTGTCTCAGTGGCTTTGTTATCACACTTGGGCATCATTGTTGAAATGTTCCTCTCATTTGACATTGAACTGTCTTTGTCACTACTGGAACTGCAACTGTTTTGACTTTCAGCCATATTTCTTTGAGGATCATGGGCAGCAGAAATTGGCTTTTTAGGAGAGCAGGCTGTTGGAGGAATGAAAGATGGACGATACTGTTCAACATAAGGTTGCAAATAAGGATGCTTCAATACCTCAGATGCCTGTCAAAAATACAAAGCCAGATTTTAAGTAAAAGAACTGACGGCAAATCATTTTCATATTGTAAATTAAATTGTGCTCCATAGTGGTGGCTTACTGTTGGCCGATGCTCTGGGCTTTTTCTCAGCATTCCCTTTATCAGCGTTTTCCTGCAGTCCAAGAGACCAGACTATGAATAATAATGCATACTTCTAGCAAAGGCATTTGGAGAAATAGGCAAGATGAAGAAGAAGAAAAACAAAATTTACCCTTACACGATGTGAGTTAAAATCTCTTTCATTATTGAACCAGAGGCAGCATTAAGGTTTGCCTAAGCCCTAATGCCAGGCTTCTGACTATATTTTTGGTCAGTTCCATGCGAATAACAAGAAAGTGAATTATACAATATTTCACAAGCCTTATTTTTAAAGGCTACGCTTGATCTTCAGTTCAATCCATATTTATTGAAAAAGATTGTAAGAAACTGATCACGTTCTGAGGAATAACAAACGTTGAAGTTGTGCAACAAAATGTAGTATGTAACAAGATGCTTTAGCGCACTATCACTGATTAACATAAGTAAATAGAAACTTACAAGGATGGGGAATAACAGGAAGGCAAAGGGCCAATTGAGGAACGATTTATCTTGCTTATCAATCCTGCCATATCCTGAAACAAGATTAATTACACCATTGTAAAACATCCAAGAATAAACCATGGTGGAAGTGCTCCAGACAGACAAGGACACTATGTAATAGTGTATAGAATCACATGAAACATGGAAAAGTAAAAAGCATACATCACCCAGCACCTCTAAGTGACATAGTTCTAGAAAAAAGGGTTGGAAATTATCTTTTAAATAGAACCACATCACTCCACCAAACTAACAGCAATTAAGATTGTTTGCAAGGAAAAAGGTTAAATTTACAACTCTACCAAAGGCACAGATATTAGAACAAGAAACCCCAATACAGGCCAATTTTGCGTTAAAAACTAGGTCAGCATTCTACTTCAACAATGCAAAATTTATAATATCTCATTTCTTCTCGCTTCTGATCCAGTTAGAGTGTTAGACAAATTATTCTATCTTTCTCTGTAGCCCTAAAATGACATTTTGCCAACTTTTATGCAGAAAAGAGACATTAAGTTCATTTCTAGTTTAGAGAGTTGGGGATAGTGAATTAAACAAATTACCAAACAAGACAAGAATAATTACAAGTAATGTCAATCAAAGACAAAAGGAGATCTTACGAAAGCTTTAAAAGCAGGACGATGAGCAGCCATCTCATAAATACAGCACCCTGGGCAAAAAATCAGCCTTTTAGACAGAGCAAATCCCAATATGCAAGTACATGATATCTATCACAGAAAACATATACCTAGTGACCAAATATCAGATTTGAATCCATAAGGAATATCTGCAAGCAACTCAGGACACATATAATTGGGAGTTCCTACTACCTGCAAACAAATAGACAGAACAATTTCAAATTCTTCACTTGGCAATATGCATTTTGAAATTACTGGTAATGATAAGCTTACGGATAAAAACAACATTAGCTATTCCACTTTACAAACTACAGCTCAGTTTAGAAATAACTTGAGTCTCTTCTCTCATCACTATCACTAGCAATCTTTGGTTCATCAAATTCTCTCACACTGTATCTAGATTTTTTTTTTTCTTCTCAAGACCAGTTTGAAAAGATGAACCAAAAAACAAAAAACTTGTTGACTATAGTAACAATAGAAAGAGAGCAGAAGAATCCAGGCAAAGACTGTTCAACAGCTGCAGAGCACTATGTACAGAACATTCTCCACCGTCACTAAAGCCTTAAGTACCAAATCCAACCTTATTCAAATAATCATACATCTAGGTTCATAGTTTCTAGCAACATTGTGGTCAGACAACCACGAGAACAGACTGGTCAAATAATGGAAATTGGATAATCGTCAAAACAAATAGGCAAAAGAAAATTTTAAGGAATGTTCAGCTCATAAAAGCAACAAATTCCTCGGTAGACTTCCTTGATATTGTATCAAGGTTTGATGCCAATTTCAGTTAAAAAATATATATATGTTTTAGAAAAATTAACTTTTTTTAAATTCAATTAACTACACTAATTCTTTTTATTACAGTAGTCATGGCATAAGTTCTGATATGCTTTAAAATGATGAATGTTAGCGTTAGTCTAGCTTGAACAAGTGCATGGTATGGTGTGAAGGAACGAATTAGCTGACGCAGATTATAGTTTTAGCTAAAAATAGGGAGCAGGTATTATAAGTCCAAGGCTACCCAATGCCGTTAAGGACTAACATAGTAAAGATACTGAGTAAGTATATGATTCCCGCTATTAGGAGAGAAATGTCCAAATATGCATCACCATATGTGAATTTGATGATGTGTTTTTTTAGTATGATTAAGTCTACATATGTCTACACAAGAATGGAAAACCCTAAACTTGTAATTCTGCTTATTAGCAAATACTGTTAACAAGTGGAGAACACCAATCCCAAGGAAACTTAACAGGACAAAGTTTACCATGAATTTTTTAAACTTTCAAACAAACAGTTGAGATTAAAAAGAAGAAATTGAGAGCCGTAGATTTCCAGTTCCACACATACCGAAGAAGCCAGATCATCTGCTTTTAGTGTCTTAGCAAGCCCAAAATCCCCTATATAAATTTCAGGAAATTACAAGCTAAATTAGGATAAATAATTGTAATCTATATCCATTTTAATCAATGATGGTAGATGATCTCACCTAGCCGAACATCCTGATCCTTGGTAAGAAAGATGTTGGAACACTGTCAGTAGAGTCAGCAGAATCAACAGATCAGTCTTTAAATATTTAAAATAGAGCACAAAATAATATCCATGTAGTTAGTTCTATACAACCATACCTTCAGGTCACGATGTAAAACAAAGTTAGAATGCAGGTATTCAACAGCCAACAGTAATTGAGTGAACCACTTACAGAGCTTCTGCACAAGGTCAAAAAAGAACTGAAATTCAATTCAAGGTTCTAGATAAAAAATATATGTCATATATGCATCCAGGAGACAGTAATACCTCTTCAGGAAAGCAAACCCCATTTGATTTTTTCATCAATTCGGCCCTGTTAAAGATTTGAACAATGATAAATATCAAATTATTTGCTTTTGAAGAAGAAGCAACAAGTTCCTAGTTATTATCGGTGACTCACATATCTCCACCTTCACAGTATCCAGTGACAATGCAGACGTAGCAACCCTACATCACAAGTAAAATGATCAAGCTAAAAAAAAAAAAAGACGGTGCAAGTGTCTAACATAAAAAGTTGGTGAAATAAACTAACAGAAATATAAAGAGTATCCTCACCTTCTCAACCCATGCTTCCTTAAATTCCACAATGTAAGGGTGCTGGATTCGGGCAATAAGAGCCATCTAGAGTGTTCAGAAGGCAACAATGGTCAAATGCCTAAAAGAGAAAATGGTATTTTAAGTATGAGGCAAATAAACAACCATGGGCTTGAAACCTAACTCACCTCTTGATGAGCAGATCTCCTGCAACGTTCAGTCTGTCGCGCAAGCCTGATTTTCTTCAATACGTATCTGCAAATCATGAATGATCAGTTGTCAAATTTTGACCTACACTTTTCCCATTCAAAAGGGGACCCAAAAAGAGAAACTGTGCATACTTCTTCTTCTCGGCCTTGTGATGGACAAGAATAGCAGCTCCAAAAGCTCCACGACCGATCTGCTCCATGATCTCATACTGATCCATCCGAGACTCCATTTTTCCCGATCGGATTAAACGAAATGCCCAATTCCTTTTCAACCAAAAACACAAATGCTAAACGGATTCAAATCTTACGAGCCACTGATTTCACACCATTTCCCCCCTCTGAGTCTAAAACTCAGTGACAGCAGTAGAATGCTTCTCCGATCTTCGACAACAACTCCGAAATCATTTCCGAATCAAATAACCCAACACCGAAAACGATGTCGTAGCTGGTGTTCTACGCCCAGTGCTGCAATTTGCGTGCTCTACATTGCTTCCACTAGCGGATCACTAACAAGCCGAAGAAAACTTTGCTATTCTCATCTCTCCCAGTTCGCGACTACAATGTGCTTTGGTTTCACTCCTCTCTCTCTCGCTCTTTCTCAATCTCAACAATAATGACAACGAAAACAAATAAACAGAGTGATTAAAGTTTATTGAAGAGATTATCTAATTTTTTTTCTGAAAAGTTAAGCCAACTACGAAGAATGGACTACTCTCTTTCTCAGTTTTGAGTGTGTGAGAGAAAGAGAGAGCTTATGGGTATGCTTGGGCTATACGCCGACAGTCACAGCTGGTCTACCTGCTTGCAAGCTTTCAATTTTTTTTTTTCATTTTTTTCATTTTTCTTGCACTTTCCTTTTCCTTCGTTGAAATGCATTAATGGCGATAATAAATTAGTAATAAAAGGCCATAGACATGGATGGTTTGAAAGTTGAGAGACCCTCACAGCTCAAGGGAGGAGATAGATATATATATCAATTTTCATTTTCAAATATCCAAAGCCGCTGTGAATTTTTCTTTTCATGACCTTGCTATTTCTTTTTGTTTTTCTGAAAATTTAGCGATATATTTATGCAATTAAACCTAGAAGTAGCCACATACATCTATTTCTAATTGAACTTTTTGAGGTTGTATTGAAAAGATGGAGTACTTGGATATTGAAAAGGGATCATTTTTCATGAAATAATAAATTTGGCTTATATTCTTGCTAAAAACATTATATGTTTCTGGTTTATAGAGTACAGTTATATACAAGTGTATAAATTGAATTGTACATATTTTAGAAGTAAATAAAATATAGAAATATCATGTAAAAACAACACGCTAACCTATCTCAACTATGTCAAAATTATGCTGTTAAAGCACGATTTCAGTGTGAAAAAGGAAGAGGAGTGGAGGGAGGATAAGAAATTTAGGATTTATTCTTCTTTGTTAGGAGGTTGAGAAATAGAGGAAAAATAATAAAAAATTAATTTTTAGTCTCTCATATTTTTTCTTTTACAAATTTTAAATACTTTATAAGAATTACTTATATTTAAATAAAGAGATGACGTGTAGAAAGTCAATCATTTTTTCCCTCCTCCTCCTCTCCATCTCCCTTCTAATTATCAAGCCTTAAATCTTAAAAAAAAAAAAACAACAACAACAATTTGTTTTCCCAACCTTCACTCTCTTAGCTTTAGGGCTTAAAAAAACTCATGCTACTTGTTTGCCCATAACCTCCAATAATCTATTGTGATCATGAGTATTGTACTATTATTTATTAGTTCAGTTCTTCACCCACATACCAAATATATCAATTATCAAAGTTCATCTATGTTTTGTGCGTGACAAAATTCAACGTCACCAAATTATTGTTAGCCATATATCTCTTCTAAAAATCAAATTACTGACATACTTAATGAGTTTCTCTTCAAACTTCAATTTCTTTACCTTTGAGACAAACTCAACCTCTTTTTTTTTTCCCAAACTCAATCTCAATATTCGAAATTTGTATGAGTTTGAGGGAACTGATCGAGATATAAAAAATAATAACTAACGTGTGTATATTTGTTAATTTTTCAATAATAAATTATACATATTTTAGAAGTGTGTAAAATATTTAACTATTTTGTATATATATTCTATTCATATATTTTATATTATTGATCTATTCAATACTATACGTAGAATCCAATTCTCTCATTACTTATCCTTCTATAAATCCTTTTACTTGTTCAAGAAAAAGATTGAGTGAAGTGAAATGAATTTTAAGACGTCTAAAAGCACTTTATTATAATTTTCACTAAATTATTGTATACACACCTTTAATGATGCTAACAGTTTTATCTTCTTGTCTTTTCATGAATATACAGATTTTCTCTATCTTTACACAAATAGTAAAATACTTTTAAGAAAATGAACTTCTTGGAAAGAGAAGCCTAGAGTTGAAAAAATGTGTAAATTTATTTAACAACTTATAATTTGTTAAAGTATTTATCATTTTATTAACATACAATTCGAAAAGATCAATATGAACAAAATTAAATCATTATAATAAAAACATAGATAGGACAAAAAATTGGTATTACTATTAATATAAGTAGGAATTTATTTTATAATGAGGGAACACAATAATTACGTCAATAAATTTTTTTGTACTAAATAGGGTAGATATAACATTAATGGAATTTAAATTATTTAAAAATAATGAAGTGAACATTAAATTAGGCAAGTATGATGACTATGATATGATGATATCCATTATATTAGGCACCGCTAACCTTGAATTTGAGGAAGAATTCATCCACTTTAAGAAACCCTTTTATAAGTTTCATTGACTAATATAACAACTCTATTTAACGTACATGTCAATTAATTTTTTTCCATTAATACGGATACACAAAATAATTAAATCCACATGTTGACGTAGATTTTTTTGTTCTTTTAATTATTGGAGTATCAATACAGCCATACGCACACAAACAAATAAAAAAGTAATTTGATTAATTGATTCACATGTGACATGTATTTTATTATATGGACATTGAAGGCAGCTTTGTTCCATGATTTCAGTGCGCATTATTAGTTTACTATCTCACACACTCATCCATGTGCTTATTCTTCTGAAGCATACAAATTTCAGATAATTGATTTCACGTTCTAAAAATTTTAATTCTGATTTTCTGAGGATTCTCTCACGTTACGGTACTAACTTTATCCTGTAAAAATCTAAAAAATACACACATATACTGATCCAGTTATGACATAACAATTAACATCTCTAATTAAATATAAATACTCAGTAAAACAGGATGCTAAGAAAAACGAGCCTGGCTTGATTGTCATTACCATCAAGAATAAAATAATTTTTTTAAAAAAAATTATATAACCTTTTTTATATAGTTGTTATAATATTATTTTAGTCACAAATTTTATTTAAAATGTTCAAATTAATTGTTTTAAATTTTAGTCACTTTGTGAAAAAAAAATTGTGAATTCTAAAATGTGATTAACAACTCTCTCATACTTTTAATTTTGTGTGAAAACTGAAAACACTTCATTTTGTTTGTATTTCAATGAAAAAATTATAATTATTAATATATTTAAAATTGACAGATATCTTAAAATTAGTAACTGTTACATTTAATACTAGCTAACAAATCCAATAATGATTTGAATAAAAAATTGTAATAAACAATACTTGTTTGTTGCATAACACCAATACATCAGAA